>AWWV01006798.1:0-15226 GCA_001974805.1 Corchorus capsularis
GAAAAAAAAATTCCCGAGAAATAGAAGACGAATTAGTGGTTGTATATTTTGCTTCATTTTGGAATTTTCAGTGGTAGACATTAACATGAGGCTAGGGGTGTAATCGAGTCGAGGTGAGTCGAGTAGTGAGCTACTCGAGTTCGAGCTCGACTCAAATATCCGAGCTCGAAACTCGGCTCGAACTTTACTTTCGAAGCTCGAGCTCGACTAAGTAACGAACTCGAGCCTAATCGAGCTACTCGAATAAGCTCGACTCCCACTCCCACAAACTGAAAACAACAAATTTCAAAAATTTTGCAATAGATCTAATTTCTAGAATCGTCACAAAATGCAGAAATCCTCTTCGCCATTTTGCTTTTGCTTGCTTTTGTATTATTGTCTTACTTCACACCTAAATAAAATTCAAAAGAAAAAAATATACAACTGGAAAAAATTAGGTGAAAATATGAAATTGATTGTAAGTCATATTATACCAAAATTTACAAGGTTATAAGAGAAACCACCTTGCCCAACGCCACTAGTACCTGAGCAATGAAGAAGCCATTATTTCAATAAAAAACATATTATCACTTTGAAACAACCAAAGATAAAAGTGATGAGAAACCAGTCACAGATTGTGTTTGTTTAATAATATATAAAACTCAATCTAAGATAAATCATACCTTGGCTAGTTATGGAGGAAGCTTCAACTTGACACTGGGCAAGTCATCATCGTTGATTTTGAAGGCCAAGTTCCATTGTGTGGTATATGGTGGAAGCTCTGGGTCTTGGAGAGAAGCGATTGAGAGAAAAGATGAAAGGGGGCGGCGATAACACGTAACAGGATAGAAGCGAAGAAGAAATTTAGGGCTTAAAACACATTTAATGGAAAGACACAAATACCCATAATAAGAAAACCATTTAAACTATTTAATTATGACAGATTTAGTACTTTTACTATATATTAGAGCTACAGTAACTGAGCTACTCGTCGAGTAGCGAATCAAGTAATACAGAACTCGAACTCGAATTTGGCTCGATTAACTACTCGAGTTCGAGTAGCTTGCGAGTAGTGTTGACTCGGTTACACCCCTACATGAGGCATGAGCCATGAAATTGAAAGCGTTATTAAAAGGCCCGAACAATATCAACCCATCATAGAAAACCAATCCCGCATAGAAAACTTCAAGCCACCTGTCTTAGAATTCAAAAAGAAAAAGAAGAAAAAAATGGCGTGGTGTTGATGCATGCCACTTCTTATCTCAACACATGGCCTTTATTTCGGGTTGTTTTTTGGGTTGGGTCTTGGTGGGTTCGAGCTTGAGAAGACATTGGGGAGTGTTTGAGGCCAGGGGAGAAAAATTAGGAGGAGATGCAGAGATGTCGACATCGGAAAGGAAAGGGAGGGGAAGCCATGGAAGCAAGTGCCGGTATGGTGGCTGGCTTTCACCGGAGGAACGAATTGATTCGGATTTGCCATGATTCTGATAGTGGGGTTTGTGTTCTAGACTTGCCCATTTTTAATTTCATTCTCAGCCGTCAAGTTTCGGTCTTTTATTTGCTTTGCATTGTGCTGTTTAGATTTGAGTTTGTTATCATGGGAAATGACTTTACAACTTATGAAGTTGAGATTGCTCTGTATATATGGAAATTGGGTAGTCGTTTAAGTTTGGGAGCTTAACTTTGATGATTTCCCTTACTGCTGGTAGTGATTTTATTGGTTGGTATAGATCCAAATGTTTGTTGAGTAAATGTTATTTTTGTGTTTGATACTTGTATTTCAATGTGCTGAATTGCTAGACAATTATTCAAATCCAGTCAAGAAAATAGACATTATTAATCTTATAAGTGCCTTCTATTGTTTCACAATCCATTAAATCAAATGGTAGTATTAGGTAACACACAATGTCTGTGATGAGAATATGTGACTCACTCTTTCAAAGCTTTCTTTATATATTCTTCATAGTTCCAAGATCATTTCTCTAATTTGGGATGTCAAACCATATCTATGATGGCATGTATAATAATTCTCAATTAGTTATTATCATTTGCTTTTAATCATTCTGAATTTAGCTTTTTGGCTACCAAGAAAAGAAAAGGAACAAGGTTTAGTCGAGTTTGGAACCAAGGTCAACTAGACAGGTTGAGCTCTTGCTAATTTACTATGCAATTTGTGAATTATCAATTTAAAATTAACGGTTTCTATTTTCCTGTTGCTTTTTGTTATCTATGTATTAATTTTATTTGTTCTGATGCTGCTCATAGGTTTCTATGGTATATACCGATGTGCTTGCTCATGTTTGAGGTACTGTTGCAAGGTAACCCATGGTTGCTCCTCCTCCTCAATGGTATATCTTGCCTTCCTTATTTCAATTCCTTGACTGCATCTTTGTTTGTGTTTTCTATGGATATACTTCTAATCAATTTAAAAGCTTTTTGGGGTTAAGTTTCAAATGTTGAAAGCCTATGAATTTTTCTAAACCTATAACAGATTTCAAGCCTGAGCCTTAAGTCTGGTCAGGAACAAGTAATTTGTTCCTCCATTTTCATCTCTCACACCATTTTCTTTGCAAATTTATTTATGTAGTATATTGGTTTTGCAAGTCATTGCTTGACCTCACGCTAATCTGTTGCTTGGGTTATTTTTTTCCCTCAATGAGTGGACTGTCTTATATGAAACAATAAGATCTTCTTTTCAAGAACACGTTTTTCTTTCCCTCTTGATGTAGTATTCAAACGCTGTTTTTGAGAATAAAACATGCCGTGATTTTCTTCTTTCTTAGCAGTTAGGAGTACATATCAGAGTTGTCCTCACCATGAAACACTTTGGTTGCAAAGAGTAGAAACATCGATGCCTTGAAGTCCAATGCATTCCCTAGGAATATAGTTAGCAATCATGGCTTAAAATTCAAATCCTTTAAATCCAAATTAGTTAATCTGATCATGCGTGTTATGTACTGAACTATTTAATTAAGTTACCTGACATTGCTATTCTCCTAATGTCTGAACGGAGTTTCCATAGCTGATATTCCTTTAAATCAAACATTAAAGTTAAACATCAAAGAATAATTCTTATTTCAAATAAACTTATTTTCTTTGGTTTTAGCTTGAATTTGGTTTATTCATATCGATATTTTTGTCCAATTTTCCTTTCTGATTGACATGTCCAATTTTGTTCACATAGAATTTGGTTTATTCACATAGATTGTTTTGCCTTTAGATAACATAAATTTGGCTGACATGAATTTTGATCCATGTTGATCATATTGATGTCATTGATTAATGCTTTATTTGTATTTAGCAATATTGTTTCAGTGGGTTCTTTGAATCCGTTCTAGAGATTTAAATGGTTGAGACAACTCAATAGCTAATTTTTGTTGTTTAATTAGTAGGAAAGAGATGATAAACAGAGCACATGTAATCTGGCTAAGAGAGATGGCACGGTTTCTCTCAATTTTTTTATAACAAGGTTTCTCTCAGTTTTATATACTGCTCTTTTAATCAATCCCTATTTTCTTTTAAATTGCATGACAAAAGTGGCCATGTTAAGGGTCTTTTGCAGCTGTATGAATGTCAGATCTTTCTTGGATTGATAATGAGGTATTTTCCTTAAGCTTTTATTCTTTTTTTTTCCGGCCTCACTACACCATTTTCAATCTATGGCTGCAAAGAAATATGAAGCCAAAAGAAAATTAATGGCTGTAGTTTTATTAGTGAATTCATAGCCACTGTATGGAAAAGTTTGGATGCAAAATTAGGAAGTTTTTGATACACTGTTAACCTACATCCTTAGCTCAAATGGATGCAAATATAAGACCTCTAACTACAATAATTATATGCAGCCATAGCTGAATGAAAACATGTATTAAAATTGATTATGCTATTTAATTTCCATTGCATTAAATTGTTAGGTATTAAATTATTTTTTTACTCATTAAGAAAGCTATTGACAATAAATATCATCATATATACAATCAAATTTAATTTACAAATTAAACTAATATTAACAATCACACTTAATCTCTGGCTTAAAAAAAAATACACTTGGTCATTAACTAAATTTCAACTAAGCTAGACATAACCTAAATAAGCATGGTACAGAAACTTCAAAGATTTAAGTTCTTTCATAAACTCGGTAACTGCTCCAGTTAAGGGGTTATTTGACAAATCCCTGCAAGAAAATGTTGTGTTATGAACATTGGAAGCAATGAGAAAGTCTAGTTCAGGATCAGTACAAAAATATGATTCAACAACACATGTGAAAGTTGAAACAATACTTCAAATTGAAAATAGCTTTAGTTAGTAATGAACAATCTCAAGCCCAAGAAATCCACCAGCCTAAGTGTAGAGCAACAAATTGAGTTAGTAGTATTCAATTCCATTGGACTTTAATCTATTTTCATGTATTCTTATCGATTTTAGCAAAAATCTGGTTACAATTACCTTGGCACATGCCTTTGCTAATCCATCAAAAGTCACATACTTTTCTCCTGAAATGTTGAATACCTGTTTGCTGGCTTTTTCATTACCAAGAACCTCGATGAAAGTTGTTGCCAAATGATGTACAAAATCTGCAAGTGCACAGAGTCAGTTGAAGTAATAAATCCTAGAGTATTCCAGGAGTCGAACCCACAGGGAACAAAGAACTTCTATCGTAATTCATTCTATCAAGGAAGGAAATTTTGAGAAATTATCAAGACAATTAAAAGTAAAAGCAATTAAATTATAAAAGCAGAGAATTAAAAGATTGTGAAGACAATAATTATAAGGCTTAGGGTTTCAGGTTTCACCTAATTGGGAAATCAATAATTAACCTCTGAATTGAATTGATGCGAAGTTAGAATAGAATTACACTTAAATACCTATGTGCTTCGTCAAGTCAACACAGGAATACCTAACTAATTAGATTCACTATCCGTCGATGTCAACCTAATTAACTAGATTCATTAAGAACAAGTAATTATTCACCTATCAAATTAGCCTAAGATTCATGTCTGATCTAGTCTAACCTGTTTGTTTTTCTAGTGCACAGATTATGCTTCACCCGTCAGTATAGTGCACGATCTCTAAGATAAACTATATGATGGTCAGGCATACAATTTGTATGAAGAACAAGAAAAACAAATCCAACTTGAAAACATCAATTCAAAACAGAAAATCAAATATTAATCCCCAATTGGCTACACCTAAAACCCTAATTAAGGATTTAGCTACTCATGCTCATAAAAATAAAAACATAAACTATTATAAAATAAATAAAGAACATGAGAGGGAAGGAAAACTCCCTAAAGTTGTCTTCAAGAAAGTGGAAGAGAATTCTGTGTAAAATTGTGTGTTATTCTAAGTACAAAGCCTCCTTTTATATAGGGGTTAAATTCTAAACCTAAAAGAAATAGGAAAAATAAAATAAAGATTACAAATAATTAATAAATCCTAATAGGACTAAAAATAAGTGGAATCTGATTTTAATTGGTTTAAAATTCGTAGAAAATAATTATTGACTGAAAATATGTGAAATCCCATAAAAAATAGGAGAAAAACAAGTCAAAATCGGGTCCAGTCGGCTCGCCCGCGTGCGACCTATCCCAGAGGAATTTGCGCGTCAAAAAGTAAGCTATGCCCGCGCACGGCTTGTACCAGCGCACGATGTTTGCACAAATTTTAATCTCCCAAATATTTTGGCCAAATCCTCTTTTTGTGCTTCCAACTTCTATTTTTCTTCAATTTGGTCCATTTTCTTCATTAAATCTCCAATTAAACCTAAGAAAGAAAATGAAAGGAAATTAAGTATAAAATAATCAAGATAGCTAATAAAAGCACCAAAAATAACACCAATAATTATGTAAAAATATGGACTTATCAAGTTCCCCCACATTTAGTTCTTACTAGTCCCTTAGCAAGCTAAACTAAAACTAAACCTAAAACATGATATTGATTCCATTTTCATAGGTGTACGGCGGCACTTAGCACGTGATGCAAGTCTTTAAACCCCGTGAACATAGTGGAGGAGTTATAGTCTCCTGAGGGTTTATCGATACCCACAAACATTGCTAAATATGAAAGTTAGTTCCAAAAACAATTTAAGAACAATTTTCAAAAATTAATTTAAGTAAAATAGGCTGCAAACTTCAAACGGTTGGATACTTCTCAAAACAAGTCAATATCTAACAAAAGTAAAGCATAAATGGTTAGTTCATCATCCAAATCATTTGCCTCAAAAGAGTAAGAAGAAAACAATTTTTTAAGAGCTACGTACTTACCATTGTATCTCATCTACATCTCCACTACAACCATATCCAACTACAAACCAAAATATATATGCATGTGTATGAGTCGAAAGGTCTTTATAAGGGTTGTAATGGGGCCAAGGACAGTGAGTTAAGAAAGAAAGGATAAGGAAAATCAAAGTATTCAAGAATATAGTAGAGCATAACCAAGATGGACTTAAAAAACTCAAAATTAAGTACAACTAATCTATCAAATAATCAAGAGCTTATTAAATTTGTGATAGCTCTTCCTTCATCACAACTCCACCAATTCCTTAAAATTCCTTATCTTTCTTGAACAAAATAGTGCCAATTTCTTTTGGAGTGTTCCACTTTTCACTTTTCACTTTTTTTTTTCTTTTTCATTTTCCAGAGGGACAATGTTTTAGACATCTCTTCTCCCCTTTTTATTTGGAAACTACTCACTTACAACAATTTTTTTGACACTTCACTATCCATCATCTTAATTTCACATTCCACTAGTTTCCCACACACTTATTTTGATCACAATCTTTCTTCACCAAACAACAAGATCATTAAACACTAAGAATTAAAATCAACAATAAAACTCAAAGAAATAAAAAATTAGCCTTCCACCATCCATTAGAACTAAAAATCAACAAGTTATGCTCTTACTAATTCATGAATAAGGGTAGAACTTGTTTTTTAGGCTCAGGGTTCTTTGGGATTATGTGGTTAATCAAAGAAAAAGGCTAAATATATTCAATGAAGGCAACAAATGGGCTACCGGTGATAATGTAAAAAGGGTAGGCATTTTAGGGCACTAACGATCCAAACAAACGCCTTAGTCATCCCCATACACAATACATATACATTCCAAACCAATCATACCACAATCCAAATTAGTCTCGAAGAGATTCGACACAAGTTCTAGAAGTAGCAAAAACCAAATTTTTGTACCCAATTGACAAGCATCATCTTCATTTGACAAACTTTGGCAACTATTTGTAAAAGTAGTTAAAATAATGACACTATTGATGATATCAAACTGTAGAAATTCTTAGCCAAAACCAAAAACAAATTTTTGAAAAATTTAAATAGGAACTACTAACATATGCCTTAATGCAAATGCAATGCATGCAAACGAAAAGAGAATGAAAAATATGCAAAAATAAACAAAAATGTAATTTTTTTAACCCCCCCCCACACACTTAGAACAACATTGTCCTCAATGTTGAGAGAAAATAAAGATTTAATAAAATTATAAATGTAACAAACACCCTCCCCCACACTTAAACATGAAATTATATCATAAAAAGATAACATAAAGTGCAAAGGAGAGTAAAGGAAACTCCCATATGTCCATACTAAGGTGATGTGAAGGTGTTGACTCCACTCATGCAATTATACCTACAAAACAAAAGAAAATAACATAAAATTGTTAATAAAAATAAGTTAGATGTTGGGTTGCCTCCCAACAGGAGCTTTTGTTTAACGTCGATAGCTCGAAGGAGCTATGTTGCTGATCGTGTCGTCAATGACCATAAAAATAATCCCCACGAAAACTAACTAAACTAGCTAGGACAAGTAGGGGTCGAACCCCACAGAGAAGGGTTATATGATGAAAGAAGAAAAAAAGAAAAATCTTTTCCAAAAATCAATTAGAACAAAGCATAGGTTTCCCAACATATATTTTAGATAAGAGGCCGATCAAAGCTGCAGTTATCCCTTTTATTCCTTCAGCAATCGATTACTTTCTCAGGGCTTAAAGATCACTTAAGAACAAAGCATTAAGAACAGTTAATTTTACACACATGCCTACAAAGTAGAACCATACGAAGAACAATTTCTCGGCCTCCGATAGACAAATACCCATCAGGCTGCGATCAAACAAACCTGATTTGCTACAAACAATCAAACTTGAGTGGTCAATTTTAAGCTTGATCTAGCCATAGATCTTCCTTTTACATCGTTAGTGGCCACATAACTCAAATAAGATTCAGAATCATAAAATAAAACATGGTTTTGACTACTATCATCAAGAACTTAACACAAAATTATAAGTATAGAAATCTCACCATAATCAATTGATTGAATTCACCAAAGGATTAGAAGTATTAAGGGTTTAGCTACTCATGGACTTAGGAAAATCCATGAGAGGCATAGGAGTACTTACAGAACTAAGGACGAATGATTTCTCCTCCTTGAAAACCTAGCGACGTCGCACCCCTCTATGGCTAGAGAGGGTGTCGACTTCTCACTTCTAAAACTAGAGAAAAACCTAAACTAAAGAAAGGTAGAAAAAGAGAATAAAACTATATGAGAGATTTGTTATGTGATTTGTGATACAGGAGGTGGCTATTTATAGTGGAGGAATAGGGTAGGATGGTTTAGCCATGACTTGCACTCCAAGTTGGATTAGGTGTCATCCTAGAGTAGAATCCAAGTCAAAATAGGATCCTGGAATTTTCTGGATTTCTGTAGAAACTTCGACTTGAGATTCGGGCTTGAAGAAGTAGACTGGCCTTGTAGAAGTGAAGTTAACATCCCTTGATTCTAGTAAGCTTTGTGTTAAGCTTTCTCTTGTGCCTACTCTTAGGATCAACTGCATTAGTCTACCAACTGACCAACAACGAGTTAGAAGAGATATAGACATGATCAATACAGGAAGTTATATGAGGAGAAAAGGAAAAAGAGTCATGATAGTGAAGCTTGAGAGAAGCTTGAGAAATTTTGATTATTCAGGTATTCCTATATTTCAAAGCCAGTTCAATTATCATCTTAAGTTGCATATAAAAAATAAGCATCAGATTAAGAACATGTAACCTAAACATTAAGGAATACATACAGGTAATATACCATACAAGTGATCAAGAGAGAACATATACATCAGAAATAAACCATAATGAGCTCACAAGGTAAGATGTTCTACATCACCAATGGAAGCTGGGATAGGCCCTGAAAAATCGACTGGCAGATAGATTCCTGAAAGCACAATAGTAACAGAAGGACATGACAATTTAGAAAATCAAAAATTTTAAAATTTCTCGAAAATGCACGATTAAAACACTTTCCAAAATCATAAATGAAAAGGAAAAGAGCAGAAATGCCTCTCTAAACGAAGATCAACTGCTATACCAAAGAAGTGATGAAAATGCTTCAAGATGAATCTAACGAATCTTGTTTTAAGACCTAATGATAATTTCTGTGTTCATGTTGTCTTAAACATTACCCTATGTCTGATACCCGAAGTTGGCACAACTGCATTAGAAGCGGGAAAAGGTGCTGCTGAAGATTTTACCTTCGTGTTCTCTTTATTCTCTGCAAAACTTACAGTCAAAATACAAATCTTGTCATACAAAACCGACTATTCAGCTGACTCCTTTTGCATAACAACAATACTATGAGCCCCTGATCTAATACACATACCCAATAACTGTAAAACCTCCGAAGTGCTGTCAGAAATCTTTGATATGTCATTACTGCATGGTAAACAAAGTCAATAACTTCTTGCTCTTAGCATAAGAACTACACAGGAAGGAAAATATAAAACATCCATCCAACACTGAACTGTAGGCTAAACTAACATTGCCACAGTTTGTGAAGTCCCTTTGATGGCAGATTTGGTTTCTGAGGCTAAGTGCCACGAAAGAGTTTTTGAGCCAGGAGTACCTATATTTAACATGTTTAGTAAGTATCATGAAATTGACCTTCCTCTTGCAAGAAAGTATATTGCAAACAATGCAAAAAAAAAAAAAAAAAAAAAAACTAAAAAATATGCTTAGAAACCTTATACCTGAAGGCTGAAGACGAATTTTATCCTAAAATAGTTTTGCCTAGGATTAGTCTGCAATCATGATGTAGAGTAACTAATGACATTGATTGCATGAAAATTAAAAGGCTATCACACAAATAATGAATGAAAAAGGAAACATTTTATGCAGTGAAATATGTAACCTTACATCTGTTTCATCAATTCGCTCTCAACCAAGCATTAGCAGGATGCCAAGATTTGCCAATGATACCAAATCAAATCTAGCGGTCTAGCCAAAATCCTTCTAAATGAAACCCTAAATCCACAAAAATCAATTAAACAAATAATCATTTGACTCATTTTACACTGTAACACGATTACTACTACAACCATTCTCAAATAATATAAAATGAATCAAGCAACAAATTCTTAAAAGGCTTACCTTTGGAGTCTCCTCTCCTGCGTTCAATCTGAAGAATAGAAAGAAAGAAAAAGTAGGGCTTTAAAAACAGAGCAGATTGAAACAAATGTAGAAGAATATATTTGAAGATAAAGAAATGAACAGTGTAAATGAGTTTGATTGAAGTTGCTACGATCTCTTTTGGGCGCAAAGACTTGATTGGTTTCCGGGAAATCTCAAGAAATTCATCAAAAGCAATATCATCCTTCACCATTTCAATCAATGTCAAGGGTGCTTGAAAGGAATTCTGCTTGCTTCCTAAGAAAATCGAATCTAAGAAATCGATCTTTGATATGTTCCTTAAATGGGGAAAATTTTTAGAGTTTAATTTTCGAGATTAAAATGATGTTGTGAGAGAGCAGAGAAAAAAATTGTCAATAGTGTCGTGATATTGGAATGGAAGAGAGGAAGAGACGTGATGAGTTAGCTGAAGAGCTAAGGTAAATAGTTTTGATTTAGTTTAGCCTGATTATAGCCAAAGAGTTAAATGGTTTGAAATTTCTTTTAAGCCCAGAAATTATTTCTATCTGACTAATAAAATAGAAGCACGTTACAAATGTTTATCTGACTATCAAATCTTATTTAATGTCCAAATTTTTTAGGGTTATTCAATGTCCAACTTAGGGGCTGTTTTTTAAACCATTGAAAATTTTCAAACCAGTGAATGAAAATTTTCAATGCTTTAATTTTTTCAATGTGTTTGATAATTAATGTTAGAAAATCACTTAATTTAAAATTTTCAATGAAAAAGTATTGGAAATAAAAAGTAGGTCTAAGGTTACTTTTTCTATTCAACAATATTATTTATGAAAAGATATAAACATTAATGTTATGTTCTATACTTTTTAATTGTTACCAATGTATTTTTTAAAAATATTTTCATACAAAAATATCAACAAAAATATTTTTTTTACATTTCACATTAAGTAACTTATCATACAATTTTTTCACCACAAATTCAGTATTAAATTCAGTAGCCATAAAGATTCAGTGCTTAAATTTTCAGTACTTCATTTAACAAACAAAAGCTTAATTCAAATTAAGAAAATTTTGGGGTTTCATTTCATAGTGGTTGGGCCATGAGACTAGACTCCACGTTTCTTCTTTCAATTGTTTATGTGAGTGCAAAAATAAATTGCATCCAAATCTTATGGTTCGTTTGCATCGAAAATTAATCTGGATGTAGAAAACAAATTGTAACCAAAATTTTGCAGCCAAAGCTCATTTATGTTGTAGTGCCTGGATGGTTCTCTTATTGTGTTCAGTTAAATTGGGTTTATTAACTTATATATACATTGTTGATGCTTGACTTATTGTATGAGCAATTATTCACTCAAAAAGTTGCAAAGTCAGAGACAATGACTAAGTTGGAGATGATTACAGCCACTACAAGGAAATCACAAAGGCAATAGAGGGAAATGCAATTCACTCCAATGATGTTGCATGGTTTAAAGAATGGTAAATGTGCCCTGTTTGAAAGGGAAAAACAGAAATGGAAGAAGCAAAGGGAAAGGCAAGTTTGAAGAAGCTAAAGCCAATGGAAGCAACCTAAGAAAACTTTAAGAAATATGGACATGTGATTGAAGCACCCCCAAATGGAGAAAGAAATGTTTGGTCAAAATGATGTTCAGTAAGACCTTTCCAAAGGAATTTCCAGGTTGAATATTTTTCACCTTTTTTCGTTCTATGGTTTCTGTTCTTTTTTAATGTTAAAAATCTTCTTTTTTTTTTTGGCTTTATTCGATCGATGGAGTTGAACCATTTTTCATGTTTCATAGTAATAAAAACTTGGATAAGAACTTATTAATTTAGACTTGGCTCTTGATTGCTGATCGTTGTCGTCAAACAATCATAAAATAAAAACCTAACAAACTCTCTCTAACATGTAGATAGGGTAAGTCAGGGTCGATCCCACAGAGAAGACTCAGTTTGAATTAACTGTTACAAGACAACTAAGAAAGAAAACAGATTAAAAGCAACAGATTATAAAGAAAGCAATAGGGTTGTCACGACAGCAATTAAATAGAAAACAATAAAATAAAGGCAATACTTCCCCACTTATCCCCACTTAAGCACAAATTAATTATAAACACCATGGATCATAGATCAAAATATATCAATTTATAAGCACCATAAACATGGATCATAGATCAAAATATATCAATTTATAAGCACCATAAACATGTCTTTGACAAGGAATCAGAATACTAGTTATTCTTCTTCATCCTAATCTATGATCAATTATAAATCAGATTAGTACTAGTTATTCCTAATTAAACATCTTTTATCAATTACCAAAATTAGCTACTAATTATTCACCAATTAAAGCAATCAATAAAGCATTAAGATCAATAGATATATCAAACATAAGTTAATGATTACTAGTTATTCATCACAACTTAAGATCAATCTTAACCCAATTCAATACTTCAATTACTAGTTATTCATTGAATATATTAAATCTTGCTACTAACAATTAGATTCAATTACTAGCTATTCACCAAATCTAATCGACTAGAGATTCAATTGATTAACCTCTTAGACGTTCACTCCTAATTAATTGATCAAGAAAACCTAGACAATTAAATCAGGGTTAAGCATGAAAACTTGTTTATCAAAATGATCAATTCATAAATCAAATCCAGCCAATCATACATATATCAACAAGTCGATTTAATGATAGATTATCATCAATTTATCAATCAATTGATATAGAATTAAAGCACTAGATCTCACCATAGGTGTAAGATAATTAATTCATAACTCAAGGGTTCAAAGGGGTAAAGCATTAAAGAGAACTACTCACTCATGATTGAAGCAATCATGAGAGAAATACTTAGAAACCTAAGAAATCGAAGGGTAAGAACACCCTAAGGATGTCGACTTCACCAAGGAAAATCTCCTTAGTCGACTTGCTTCATTTGTGAGTTCTCAGTTATGACAAATCCTAAGATAATCTTATGTATTTATAGGCAAACCTAAGACACATCCTACCCTTATGACAATCAATACCAACCCTTAGATGAAGCGGCATAAAGGGCAAGATAGACATCTAATTTCTAGTCCTAATTCAACTAGGAATAACATTAACTTTGTCTCCAAGTAATGAGTTTTGATTGGTTGAAGTAGATCTTCATTAATTAGTATCTTCAATATCCAATTAGAGTGCTCCACATCATCAATTTACATCTGCAATTTCCGTCCATAGCTTCTCCAAGTCGGTTCAAGCAATTCCCAAGTCAAGTAGGATAGTTGATCAAATCTGTCCTGAAACTTCAAGGGCAAAATCGACATTCTTCTCATCAAAATTGGCTCTCGAGGTCAAAAGAAAAGTTATAGAGCTTGAAGTCAATTTTCCAATGGTATATCATATGAACTTTTCTGAGTTCTAGATCAAAAGATATGATTTTTCTACCGAAACTGCACTTGTGAATCCTTCTTTGACTAGGATTTCGAATTTCTCCAATCACTACAACACATATTAGCTTTAAAGACACATGTAATCGTCTCAAAAAGTCCATTATTTGTCTCAATAAGTTTTAGAGGCAATTAAATCATTTGTCCTCAATAGTCCAGTCACTAAATGTATTTAGCAACATATTAGAGGCAAATATTTAATTGCCTCTATATTGAATAATTAGAGGCAAATATATATGTTTTTAATTGTGATCTAAAACAACTATTTATCTTTCTCTTTGCAAGTCTTTAGAAGCAAATATATTTGCCCCTAAATATACATCTTGGTTTTTTATTTTTTTTTAATTAATTGGATTGGCCATATAAAAAGTGTAAAATAAATTATCAATTGAACTGTAAAAACGAATAGAATTAATAAGTGAAACAAAAATGTAATTATTCATTCAAAGTAAGAATTACAAATAGGAAAGCGAATTTTATTGAGACATTCTTTAAACAATTTTAAATAGGAGGCAACTTGGCTGTATTCTCGAGCGAGGCGAGGAACCAACATTGGTGCAACAGGGTGCAAACGCATTGTCTCCTTTTCAATTGTGTAAATGCAAGGTAAATTGGCAATGTCCTTCTCTTCTACCCATCTGTCTCGTCCAATTACCCTGTCTACTTCTGCCGTGGCCTTGGCGAAAATTTCAGGTTTCTTCAACAGTTCTGAAATTGCCCATTCTAAAGTTACTGTTGAACTCTCGGTTCCACCAGCAATCATCCTGACATGTCAAAAGTATTAATGAAATCATTGAGCTAATTTTGCCAAAAAAAAAAAAGAAACATTTGACCTTTTTGTAGATGGGAAAAAGTTTGGTTAGTGTAAAGTAATTTCCATCTGCTGAATTGGAATGCCATTAACTAAAGCTAAATAAAGAGTGATTCAATGCATGGAGGATTAAGGCTACAACGAAGCACTAGATAGACAAACATGAGCCGTTCAATTTCTTCATTGGCCATGTTCTTCCAATTATAACCATGAACAATGCTTTTCAATACAGTTCTATGTTTAAAGAAATCAGATAGCACAATAAAGCTTTGAAAGCATCTAATACAACAAGAATGCAAACTGAATTATTAGCAAAAGTAAGTCACACATTTCGAGTCAATTGTCAACCCAGAAATAGGAGTATTTTCTCTAGATTCAGACATTGCCTTTGTCACAACCTTGTTAAAATTTACTGACAAAGATAAAACTACATTTCTGCCAAAAAAAAAAGAGATAAAACTGCATTTGAAAGGTTCCAAAGATGACATACAGTGAGCACTTGTGAGCTTTGTCGACGGCAAACATTTGGAATTAACACCAGCACCCACCTTAACCCTGCTGTGAGAAGATGAAATACT
>AWWV01006799.1:0-25243 GCA_001974805.1 Corchorus capsularis
AAACAAATAACTCTTTCCCTCTCACATCTTTTCCAGAATCACTAATTTTTCATTCTAAAAGATATAGGAAGAAGACTTAAAACACGCCATTAACAAGAATCATCCAAGAGAAAACCTAAAAATAGGGTTACCGTTTACCAAAGCAGAATATGATCGTCTTAGGAGTAAAATTAGGGTTAGATTAATTTCAAGAAAAGGGGAAAAGATGTCGATCAAGAAAAAATAAGGGGGCAGAGTTTTTTGCTTAATACCAGGTAAGTTAATCGAAATTTTTCAGCAGTGAAAACTTATTTATGTTAAAACCTTTTATTTTTCTTTTTTAAGTTGTAAACACCTCTAATTAGGCATTTAATTAAAAGTCTCTAATAATTTAAAATTTGTCTCTAAATGTAAACATTATTATACTAATATAAAAAAAATAAAAAAAAATTATTATTATACGAATAGCAGCAATAGTTTTAGGGACAATTAAAAACATCTAATTTGCCTCTATAAGTAATTGTTTAAATTTATTTTCTTAATTAAAAAAGAAATAGGACATTTTGAGGCAAATATCAATAGATTTAGCCACCCATGTTGTATTTGTTTTCTAAAAGTGTGATTTAAGGGCAAATGAGGTAATTGCCTTTAATTGTTAGCCTCTAAAAGTCATTTGTGTTGTAGTGAATCATCAATTATTTACTGCATCATAATTGCTGATTGGGCTTGAAACTCTTCTTTGGACGTTAAGATATGCGAATTAGGCCTAGAGAAATCAAATTTGGATCTTCAATGATTCAAGCTTCCTTCAAGCCTTAATGGGCTCAAATAGGCTCACTGGACTACAAATGGCCAATCAGTAATTTCTCCAAATTGATTCAAAATTGCTCAAAATCTTCATATTCTTAAATAATGGCTCTAAATGATCCTGAAAGCACAAATATAAGAAATATGAGGTGAAATAGATACTTATGACTACCAAAACAAGGTAAAATCACATGGAAAATAAGTAATAAATTAGGTCTTCTCAATTGCTTATATAAGATAACACAAGACCTGTTGTAATTTTTATTGGGATTTCATGTAAGGGGTCTTCAATGAAGAAATCTATTTGACATTCTCTCAAGCTACAAACAGGGATTATAGAAAAAATGTAAGCCCCTTTAAAGCCTTTTGATTGATTTCCATTAACTGGAAATTGTTACACCTTGGCTTATTAGTAAACAGATATCACCACACATACAAGGAGAAGTTGAAGTTATTGAAGGACCAAATCCGCCGCTTATGTAAAAGACTGAAGGTCAATGAAAGAATCCAAGATCCTACTTCCTAAAAATAATGGGTCAAATGAACTGATCCATTTGTTGTTTGTTTCTAATATCAAACACAATTAATTTAAAGTGCCTTCGTTTATCTTATATAACATATCTTATACATTACTTTGTTTGCACAATGAAAACATGCTTCCGTTGTACCTAATAAATAACATCATTCCAACATATTATGCTCAGATTTTGCCTTCTCCTTACAAAGAAAAGAAATTTCAATTAAAATGAAGTTCCAAAATTCATTCTAAATTATATAAACATAAACAAACAATTATAGTATTACAAAAAATTAGTCTCCTCCAAATTTTGCAAATAATTGTTTGATGTTACTTAGAGATGTGCCTTTTATGTTTTTTTTCCTGTCTAAAATTAATAAATACAATTATAGAGGATTCTAAAATGAAATTCTTTTTGTTGAGCTACGGCAAGTATGACAAGTAAATATTTACATTGATTGTGAATATGTTTTCTTAGGCTAAAGTTTAGGTGTTGTTAGTTGACCATTCATTGTAAATATATTCCTTTGTGTAAGGCTAAAGTTTAGGGGTTGCTGTTAGTAGTAATTAGATGATCGACTTTGCTCTAGAGATGGCAAAATGGGCGGGCTAGGCCGACACTGTCCATAAAATGAGTTGCCCATATATAAGTGGGTTGGGCTGTGCTAGTCCATTTTATAGTATGGATCGTGTCGTGTTAACCCATATTATTTGAAAGTCAAGCCCAGCACAACCTGTAACCCATGATGGATTGTGTCATGCCGGGCCGGCACACGAGCCTATAGTGATTTTTTTTTTAATTTTTAATTTTTACTTTATTTTATAAAGTTAATATGTTAAAAGGAAAAATAAAACTTAACACAAACATTTACGTGGTTCGGCCTAAAATGCCTACATCCACGGGATTGAAGAGAGTTTTCATTATATATATATATATATATATATATATTTGCATTTGCTAATAGAAATCTAAACTAATTAATAGAAAAATTAAATTTCTTCATCTTCGTCCAAAGATTCATCATCGCTAAGTGCATGTTGTAAGCGATTTTCTGCATCCAACCAATCTTTCAAAAGAACACACATCTCAAGGGTCTTTGGTGTCAATCTACTTTTACCATCAAGAATCCTTCCACCTGCACTAAAACAAGTCTCCGATATAACTGTAGATATCGGAGGCGTTAGTAGATCACGGGCCATGATGGAAAGCACAGGCCACAATCTTGCAGTACTTTTCCACCATGCCAAAACATCAAACTTTTCTAATTCTTGTTTATCAAAATTAATAACTTGATTTAAATATATTTGAAGCTCAATAAATGAAGATGAGGAAGAAGAAGAAGAAGAAAAGTCTTGTTTTTGTCTTATCGTAGACCACACATTGCTCTTATTAACATTACTATTAGAACTATTACTATTTTCTCTTATTTTAGATGGTCTAGCACTATACGCTACATCATATATATAATACAAAGAAAATAAAGGACTAATATTTTCTTTTTCCTTGTTAATGTCAATATCAGAAATAGTCATATTAGTAAAATATGATTCAAGTATAATTTCTACACCATGTAATTTTAGTCTAGGATCCCCAATTGCAACCAAACAATTTACAAGAGAAACATTTTTCCAATATTTTTTAAATTTGATTTCCATAACCTTACAAATTCTTTTGAAAACTTCATTTTCTCTATATAATACAAACGTTCACTAATTTCATAAATTTTATTTAGAAAAATAGAAGAAGTTGAATAATAACACCAGAAAAAAGTTTAGTAGCATCATAAACAGGTTCCAAAAAATCCATAACAAGAGAAGCCACTGTCCAGTCAATTTCAATAAGATGTAAATCTTCAGGCATTCTATCATTAAAAAATACTGTAATAATATCTTTGTAAGGTAAACAAGCTTTCAACATAAGTAGAATTCCACCTATGAGGAACATCATAAGGAAAACTTTTATAACTTTTTCCATGAGACATGCATAAATTTTTAAATTCTTGTTTTCTTGCACATGAACCATTAAGAAATTTAAGAGTAGATTTAATCTTATCTAGAGGAATGCTAGCGGCACTTGCTTATGCACCCGCTTTCGGAAACTCGATTGTATAATGAGCCACATCTCCCCCTCTTTGAAAGTTGAAACTCGCTACCTATGAGGTCTAACTCTCTCCTCCTCTTGCAACTTTAAAGTTTTTTTCGCTACTTTTGCAACTTAAAACTTAAAAGTTAAGAACAAATTTAATCAACTTTAATCCACAGCCTTTGCATAGAAAAAATAAAAAATTCAACATGGATCTGCTAATTCTAATAGCAATTAGTTTTTTGAAAAAAATTCCAACAAGAAAAGGAAAGTCTTTCCAAGATTGAATTCTTCTTAAACCTTAATATATTACTTTTAATTGTTAAAATGGAGAGGAGAATTCATTTTTCTACAATAAATATTCCATAATTATTATTTCTATATGATCCATTTTCATAAATATATAACATTCACTTGGATTTGGGTTCTTTTTTTTTTTTTCTACAAATTGGGGTATAATGATATTTTTAACCCTCAACAGCATCCTTCACCAATAATCAACAAATTAGCCCAAGAACAAACAGAAAAACAGATATTATTGTCACAAGTAATTGGAAAATACTATATGATTTTGTAGATTAACCCCTCCATATTAATTACAATATACCAATTCGGAAAGATCAACGAAGAAGGAGAAGAATCCATTCCTGCTATGTCAAGAACAAAAGCCTCCTTTATCATGATGGGAAAAAAGAAAATGAAAAAACAAAGAAGAAGAAGATATAAATTACAATCCATCATTTTGTAGGCTAGGAGAAGAAGAAGATAGTCTTTTGGTGTGAGATTTTTTTGGCCAGATCCTTTAGTGTGAGATTATAAAAGCTTAGAAGGATTTTTAATTTTTAACGAGGAGAGCTGAAGAAAAGCAAAATATGGGGAGATTAGGAAAGTGGAAACCAGGGGTTGCTCAAAATATCAAAAACCTGCTATTAAGGGTTGCCGGTTTAAACTTTTATGAGATGATGACGTGTCTCTTTGTGTGAGCGAGTTTCCAAAAGCGGGTGCATAAGAAAGTGCCGCTAGCATTCCTCATCTTATTTATATGATTTTTTATCAATCTCAAACCATCTTGAACACATAAATTTTAAATATGACATGCACAACGAATATGAAAAAGAGCACCATTCAAAATTGGTTTCAAAAATATTTTCAAATATTGAATTGCAGGTGTATTATTGCTTGCATTATCAAAAGAAATAGAAAAAATTCTATCATGTATATTATATTCATTTATCACTTGATTAATAGAATTAGAAATTACCGAAGCATTATGGGGCCAATCAATTTTTGCAAATCTTAATTTTTTTTTTTTTTTTTGTAAACTCCATTCATCATCAATCCAAAGCCCTGTAACATATATATATCGAGCATCTCCCATAGAGTTTGTCAAAATGTCACTTGTAAGTGATATTTTTGAAGAAAGATTTGGTAAATATGAAATCAATTTGTCTTTATATTCATGAAAAATTTTAAAAGTATCTGATTTAATAGTATTTCTTGAAAAACTTTTATGATGAGGTTATAAAGTTACATGAATATATTTAGTAAATTTTTCATCCGCTCACATAGTAAATGAATGCTCAGCCCATATTATATATTTAGCTAATTCTATCATATATCTTTCGATACAATATTGAAATAAACCTAAACCTGAATTTCCAATTTGAGAAAGAGTAAGTTGATTGCTATTATCTAATTCAGTCTCATGCTTAGTCATATGTCTAAGTAAATGACCCGTGCCACTTTTAGATTTGCATGAATAGTCCTTTTTGCATTTTTTACAAATAGCCCTTTCACCTTTCCTTAAACATTTTTTTTTTCAAATAAATTCCATACCTCACTAGATTTTGGTTTAGAACCATGAGTTGTTGTTGGACTTGGATTGGGTGAAGCAATAGGTGTTCCATTCATACTTTCTTGTTGACTATTACGTACATAATTTTCTTGTAAAATTGCGTTATTAGTTTCTTCAGTCATACTGCAAGATGAACACATAATAATTTAATATATAATATAAAAACTAATAATGACTAAAATAAAAAAGAAAAGTGATACCAATAGTTCAAAGTTGAAGAGAGTTTGTACCTTAACGTTGTACCTTCGAGATTGAGTATAATAGATTAAAAGCTTCGAGAAAAGGAAAAATTAACAGATTAATGATATTGGGAGACGGGAAGAGATTGAGAAATTGGGAAATGAGAAGGATTGAGACTTGAGAGAGATTGATAAAAATTGGGAGAAAAATATAGTATTTATATTGGTGCCTTGGTGGAGCCGTGGAGGTTTGGGAGAGATATATAACAATAATAGCATACATTTATGATCAATCAATTTCAACGGCTAAGTAATGTTTAGAGATTGTAAAATCAAAAATTTTATTTTGATACATATGATCATATGAATTAAAATTTTAAACGTTAATTTGATTTGTAATGGATTTAACATATATAAAATCTTAATGATTAGTAAATGCATGGAGATTTGATGAAAATATGAAAATCAATTTCAATTTATTTACTTTACTTATCATTTTAAAAATATTTATTAAATTATCTTCCATTTATTGATATTATATCATTTTTATTATTTTACTTTATACTTAAATGAGTAATAATACAATAATTTGTTGAAAAATTAAATTAAAATTTAATGATCATATTATAATATATTATATAATCAATATTTTATATTAAAAATGAACTAGACCAAATAGGCATGTGGGTCATGCTGTGTTGGCATGTGTTGTGCCAACACATGGGTCGTGTTGTGCCGTGCCATTTAATTGGTTGTGCCGTGCTAGTCTACGTGCCACCAATAAACTGTCCGATCTGTCCATGACTACTGGACCGTGCTGGCACAACCCACTCAAAATATAATATGGACCATGCCAGCACGGCCCATATTGGACTGGGTCACGTTGTATTTCATGTTGTCCGCCCACTTTGCTATCTCTACGTTGCTCTTTTAGCTTGTACTAGAACAACATGTTGGCTATGGAATAAACTAGAGAAAATTTTTCCAAATCTCTTCATGGTATCAGAGCAATTGATTTGATTATGGCTGATGAGAAGAAGAAAGATGGTTGGAACGCTTCAGGAAAAACTACGACGATCTCGCCATATCATCTTTCCGCCAATGATAATCCAGGAAACGCTATCACCATATGCAATTAAAGGGAGATAACTATGATGAATGAGCTCGGGCAGTACGGATAGCACTACGTGCCAAGATGAAATTCAGATACTTCGATGGCACGATAAAGGAACCTGTGTATGATCCATCGACACAAGATGATTGGTGGACGATTAATTCCATGCTTGTGTCATGGATTTTGAATACAATTGAGTCAAATATGAGATCAACAATAACGTATCTAGAATCGGCAAAAGAATTATAGGATGACATTAAGGAAAGATTTTCTGTCGGGAATGGTCCTCGTTTTCATCAATTGAAAAAATGAATTGAGTGAATGCAAACAGCATTCTGGCCAATAAAAAAAAGAATGCAAATAGCATGAGATGACAGTGGTGAACTATTATGGGAAATTGAAGAAGATATAGGAGGAACTAGGAAACTATGAGCAGAATCTCGTATGTAAATGTGGTGGTTGCAAATATGATATTGGAACAGAGTTGGACAAGAGACGTGAGGAGGACAAGGTGCATCAATTCTTGATGGGTTTAGATGATAGGATCTATGGGAATGTTCAGTCTAGCATCTTGAACAAAAAGTCATTGCCGAATATGAATCGTGCCTATGCGATGGTGATACGTGAAGGAAGATTTCATAGTATGACTCAAGGGAAATAGCAGCAAAGTGAATATGTGGCGTTTGTTGTTCAAGTTGGATCAAATATGAAAGGAGCAACAAACTCCAGAGAAAAAATTGGGGTATGTTCGAATTGTAATAGATCAGGCCGTGATTCGAACTCTTGGTTTAAGATTATTGTATATCCTAACTTGTGGAGTGATCGGCCAAAAGGAAGTAGATGCGCAATGAATCGTGGTCAAGGGAGTTTAAGACAGAAACAGTCATTTTCAACAGGAAGAGGACATGGTGGATCGGTTTGGGCAAATGCGGCGCGAGTAGCGACACAAGAAGTCTCAGGACAAGGTCTAGTACCTGAAGCAAATAGGGTGGAATTAGCGGATTTAGCGGTGAGCAATGAAACTTGTTAGTGAACTTGTTGAATTCACAGAAATTAAGCAGGGAAGGCTTACTGGTAAGCATAAATTGTTGAATTTGATAATTGACACAAGGACTTCTAATCATGTGACAGGATATCTTGAGGCCTTGTTTGATGTAAAACACGTGCTTCCTTGTACTATAGAATTACTAGACGGAAAGAGCGTGAGAGCCGACAAAGAAAGGAGTACAATCTTGAACAAAAATTTGAAATTGAACAATTTGTTATTTGTACCCAATTTAAAATGCAATCTGATTTCTGTCTCTCAACTGGTTGAAGAGTCAAATTGCATATTACAATTTACTAATAAGTTTTGTGTGATATAGGATCGCACTTTGAAGATGCTGATTGGAGCATGTGAGATTCTTGAGGGGGTTTACTATTTTTGAGGGCTTGAATCGGAGAGAGCATTTAAGGTGTCTAGAGAAAATGGTGTTGAACTTGGGCATAGAAGGTTGGGACATCCTTCTAACAAGATCATTGGTATGCTACCTGTTAGTAATAATTCTAGAATTGATTATGTAGAAGGTTATGATGTTTGTTTAAGGGCAAAACATTGTAGAAGTAAATTTGAAGTTAGTAGTAATAAATCTTCTAAAGCATTTGATTTGATACATTGTGATTTATGGGGACCTTAAAGAAATTCATCTTTTTGTGGAGCAACTTATTTCTTGACAATAGTAGATGATTTTTCAAGAGCTGTTTGGGTATATTTGTTAAACAATAAGACAAAAGTGACACAGATTTTTCAAAATTTTGTTACAATGATTCATAGGCAATTAGATAGCAGGGTGAAGGTAGTTAGAACTGATAATGGAACTCAGTTTGATGGTCCTGATGAATATTTTAAAGAACATGGCATTATATGTCAAACTTCATGTGTAAAGACACCACATCAAAATGGAAGGATAGAACGTAAACATAGACATATTATTAATGTGGCACGGGCATTGCATTTTCAAGCGAATTTGCCGATTGGATTTTGGGTGAATTTGTATTGACTGTTGCATTTTTTATTAACTGTACTCCATATGTTTCATTGAAAGGGAAAACACCTTATGAAGTTTTATTAGACAGCCACCTTCCTACAAAAATATAAGAGTGTTTGGGTGTTTAATTTATGCTCACAATCAAAATCATGGAGGGGATAAATTTGCTAGTAGAAGTAGAAAATGTGTTTTTGTTGGCTATCCTTTTTGGCAAGAAAGGTTGGAATTTGTATGATGTGGAGAGGGAAGAGTTCTTTGTTTTTAAGGATGTAGTGTTTATGGAGAGTACATTTCCATACATGGATAAATCTCTTATAATGGAGGTGAAAGAACATACTGATGGTTTAGGTCTCATAGAGGAAGAAGATGAAGTAGGAAAAGATGCAAATTGTGATGGTGTTGAGGATCAAGGAACGATACAGGAAAGGGAGGAAGTTGATGAAGTAAGGGAAGAAGAACAACAAACAGTGGTTCAATTAGGACGGGGTCAAAGAGATAAACAACAATCTGTTAGATTAAAGGATTTTGTGCTTCACACGATAAATAAGTTAAGCCCTCTTGCGATCTCCCCTAATCCATCACGTCTTTCAGGTAGTTCTTATCTCATAACTAATTATGTGAATTGTAATAGATTTTCTATGCAACATCAGATGTTCTTGGCGGCAGTTACTGCAGGTAGTGAACCTACTTTCTTTGTTGAGACTGTCAAAGATGAAAAATGGAGGGATGCTATCAGGAAAGAAATTGATGGCTTGGAGAAAAACGAGACCTGGACAATTGAATCAATGCCTTATTGGAAGCGGGCAATAGGTTGTAAATGGGTGTATAAGATCAAGTACAATGTTGATGGGACAGTTGAGCGATACAAGGCAAGGCTGGTAATTCTTGGAAATAGACAGGTGGAAGGGATATATTACAATGAAACCTTTGCACCTATTGCGAAGATGATGACAACTCACACTTTTCTGGCAGTCGCAGCGGCTAAATGATGGGAACTTCATCAAATGGATGTTCATTATGTATTTCTGCAAAGAGACTTGGAAGAGGAAGTTTATATGAGGCCACCACCTGGGTTTTATTCAAAGAATACAGGAGATGTGTATCGGTTGAGAAAGTCTTTGTATGGTCTTAAACAGGATCCTCGGTGTTGGTTTGCAAAGCTTGCTGCAGCTTTGAAGAATTATGGATTCCGACAATCAGCATGAAATTATTCACTCGTCACATTGGGCCAAAATGAGGTAGAAGTCAATGTTTTGGTCTATGTAGGTGACTTGATTATATCGGGAATGATCATCAAAGTATTCAAGCTTTCAAACTAAACTTGAGTAAGTGTTTTCACATGAAAGATTTGGGAGTTTTGAAATATTTTTTGGGGATAAAGGTTGCTCGGAATTCTAAAGGGATTTTCTTGAATCAGCGTGAGTATGTGTTGGATATCATTACTGAAACTGGTTTGCTTGGTGCGAAGCCAGTGTCTATACCTATGGAGCAGAATCATAATCTTGCTTTAGTGAATGGTTGTGCTTTGACAGATCCTGAGAAATATCGACGTTTAATAGGACGTCTCATTTATCTTTCTGTTACTCAACCTTAATTATCTTATTGTGTGCATGTATTGGCTCAATTCATGCAGAGTCCGACTAGGGAACATTGTTATATAGTTTGTTGTTTTAGTGGTGTTTATCCCACATTGCTAAGGAAATACAAAAGCAAGTGTTTTATAAAGGCCAAGATGCTTAAAGAGTTATCTTTGGATAACATGGGTTGGGGGTTTCAAGTCATTTGGGCTTGATTATCCTACTAATGGGCCTATTTAATAGACTAATTTTATTAGTCAAAAGATGGGCACTTGGGTGCTTGGGCCTTGGGCTCTTAAATGACTTAGAATTTGTTCTAAGTCTTAAATTTTTTTGTTCCAATAAGTTTTTTCGGACAAGAGGCATTTTTTTGAATATAATAAAGGGGATTACTAAATACCGCCCCCTCTTGGATTATTTTGCCCTTTCCTTCAAACCTCAAACTTTTCAATTCTCTCAAATTCTCTCAACCTTCAAACTTTCAAAACTCAATCATTCAAAATCATTCAAGTAAAACAACATCAAAACGCATGAACAAAGATTTTTCGGATTGAAAGTATGTTTTTTTTTTATAAAAAGATTAAAAAAACAAATATCTATTTATCATTAATCAAATATTAAAGTCCTCTTGCTAATATTGACATATTCATACCTATTTAAACTAAATGAATTGTCCAATACTTATTAAAGTACAAAAGGAAATTAAAGGAAAATTTAAAAAAAAAAAGAAAAACGTTAAAGAAGAACAAGAAAGAAAAGGAAAAAAAATGAACATTTTTTTTCTTGTTCTTCTTTAAATTTTTTTTTTTTAGATTTTCCTTTAATTTCCTTTTATCCTTTAATAAGTATTGGACAATTCATTTAGTTTAATGAGTATGGATATGTCAATATTAGTAAGAGAACTTTAGTATTTGATTAATGATAAATATATATTTGTTTTTTACTTTTTTTAAAAAAAAAAAACATACTTTCAATCCGAAAAATCTTTGTTCATGCGTTTTGATATTGTTTTACTTGAATGATTTTGAATGATTGAGTTTTGAAAGTTTGAAAGTTGAGAGCATTTGAGAGAATTGAAATGTTTGAAGTTTGATGAAAAATATAGCAAATGGCAAAATTGTCTAAAGGGGGGGCGGTAGCTAGTAAAAGGGGGCGGTATTTAGTAATTTATCAAAACTGTAAATATAGTTTTTCAAGTTTAAAAGATATCTGTTGACGAACAGTTACCTTGATGAGATGTCTCTGATCACGTTCTATAAATAAGAACGTATTTTCCCCTGAAAACCATAACCAATAATTCTACTTCTCTTTGGATGTTCTTAAAAGGTTTTATTGTATCCCAAAGACAACTTTTTTGAAATAGTTAGACAATTTTGTATTTGAGAAAACTTGACTCCTCAAAGTCATATTTTTTTTTCTCAGTTTTCAGAAAATTTCCTAACAATTCAAATACAATATTCCTCTGTTGATTTCGTATTTCTGAAATTGATCATCCATGGCTATCAATGATGCAACCTTGAAGATTCTGGCACAACAAGATGTTGGAAAACTCAGTCAATTTGATGGCACCAATTATACAAGTGTGGAAGGACAAGATCAAATTCCTCTTATCAACTGTCAAGGTGTTCTACGTTCTTGATCAAAATCTGCCTGACTTGCCTGCTGCAACAATAGAAGATACTGATGAACAAAGATTTGAACGTCAAACTCGTGAGAATGATCTGTTGACTTGCCGTGGTCTTATTCTCAATTCACTGACTAATCGTCTGTATGATCTGTACTCTGCACTGCAAACTCCTCGTGAAATCTGGAATACTCTAGAGACAAAATATCAAAATGAAAAATGTGGAACAGGTAAGTTTTTAGCCCTGAATTATTTTGATTTCAAAATGACTAATGATAAGTCTGTCATGGATCAAGTCCATGAACTGCAAATTCTGGTTTCCAGGTTAAGGGATTTGGATGTTGCGATCCCTGATGCACTTCAAATTGGTGCATTTCTGTCAAAACTGCCCTCTTCTTGGAACAATTATCAAAAGTAGGTTCCGTTGCAAAGTGAAAGTTTCACTATGGAGCAATTTCAAACTCATCTGCGCAGATTGAGTGTGAGACTGGAGTCAGGGATGAGAAAATGTCCAAGGACAAAGATGCTGCAGAAAGTTCCAAGAACAAATCACAAGTTCATATGCTTGGGGCAAAGTCTGGAAACAGGTTAAACAAGTCTAAGAGACTTAAAGTCAATAACAATGGCTTTAAGAAGAACAACAAGAGTGACAAAACTTGCTTCCATTGTGGCAGGAAAGGACATTTCATCAAGGATTGTCGTTACAAGAAAAATGAAGACAAGAGATCCGGTTCTACTTCTAAAACCAATGAAGTAAACATAGGGAAGGATGAAGATTATGTTGTTGTTGTCACTGAAGTGAATGCGGTTGTTGCTGCAAATTCTGATTTCTTCATTGATTCTGGTGCAACCATACACATTTGCAGCAACAAGGATCTGTTTAACACTTATGTTGAAGACGAATCTTGAGTGTTTATTGGAAATCAGGTTGCTGTTCGTGTTGTTGGCAAAGGAAATGTAACTCTGAATTTTACATCAGACCAAAAGCTCACTCTAGTGAATATTTATCATGTTCCTGATGTTAAAAGGAACTTAGTTTCTATAAATTTACTTGTTAAACGTGACTTTAAGATACTTTTAGAATCTGACAAGGTTTTAATCACCAAGAATGGTGTGCTTATTGGCAAGGGTTATTCCCTTGATGGCTTGTTCAAGTTAAGTATTAATGGAATAAATTCAGTTTCTGTTTACTTGGCTGGTTCTCTTTATAATGTTTAATCTTCTAATCTTTGGCATGCTAGATTAGGCCATTTAAATTATATTACTCTTAAGTATATGGCTTCACATGATTATTTTACTTGCAAACATGATTATGCTGATAAATGTGAAGTTTGTGCACAAGCGAAAATTACTAGAAACCCTTTTCCAAAGGTAAATCGTGAAACACAAATTCTTTATTTGGTACATTCTGATATATGTGAACTTAATGAAAAATTAACAAGAGGTGGTAAACGTTATTTTATCGCTTCACTGATGACTGTTCAAGATATGTCCATGTTCATTTACTTAAAACAAAAGATGAAGCATTTGAAGCCTTTAAAAAATTTAAGGCAAAAGTTGAGAATCAAAAGGAACGAAAAATTAAAGTTCTAAGAAGTGATAAAGGATGAGAATATTTCTCTGATGATTTTGATGAATTCTGTGAAGTTCATGGAATTATTCATCAAAGATCAACCCCCTTTACTCCCTAACACAATGGTGTCGCGGAAAGAAAAAATTGTACCTTTGTTGATATGATAAATTCAATGTTATTAAATGCTAAATTACCAAACAATTTGTGGGGAGAAGCTTTATTTACTTCTTGTCACATTGTTAATCGGGTGCCATTAAAGAAAATTCATACTTCACCGTATGAGATTTGGAATGGAAGAACACCAAATGTAAAGTATTCTAAAGTGTGGGGGTGTACAGCCTATTATAGGCTTCCGGATTCTTCAAGAGAAAAGCTTGGTTCTATAGGTATTAAATCTGTTTTTGTAGGATATGCTCAAAATTCCAAGCCATATAGGTTACTAGTAGACCTGCTCATGGGTTTGGGTACCCACCCAAACCCGAAAGTCTGCCCGTAAAATGGGAGGGTTTGAACAATAGTTTAAGGCCCGAAGGTCGGGCCTTGGACAAAAAGAGAAGCCCATTTTACAAACGGGCCTTGGTTTTCTTTCAAAAACCTCGGACCCGGCCCGGGCCCGAATTATCTATATATCCTTCAATATATATATATATATGTATGTATATAATGTATATATATGATAAATATTCGTTCTGATATCTGTTTATATATTATCTAAATATATGTAACATGTAACATACATAACGTTAGAAACATTAGAATTTAGATATATATAATAATTAAAATCAATTTAGACACCTTCTAAGTTCTAAAACAAAACGCACTTCAATTTAGGGTTAACCGCTTCCCCTCTTTCTCTGCTTCTATCGAGTCTCAACTTCTCCAGATCTCGTTTTCAGATCTCGAGCCTCTTCCTCCGCCTCTGCAATTCTCAGTTCCCACCCCTCTTCATTCTCTCTTGTTCACCATCCCCTCAGATCTATATACAAAGACAATTCTCAGTTTCATCTAACAAGAAATTTTTCAAACCCATTACTTTGGTAACTAAAGTTTTTTGAAGTTTCAAAATCATAAAGATCCCAACTTTCTTTGTTATATACCCAAGAGTAGTGAGCACTCGGATAAGCAACTTTCCAAAAGTAATATAAATTTTTCTCTTCAAGTTTCCACTCATTATTCTCTTCAAATATCCCATGAAATCTCTCCTGTTTCTACTCATTCTTTGTCTGATTATATGCCAAACTTTGTTGCTCATACACGTGGAGTATTTACTCAACTTTTTGTTATTCACACACCTAGAAAATATACTAATGAAGCACAAGCCAGAGATCTCCTTCAAAATTTTTATCTGGATTTGGGCCCATTTAGTAGTTTGGTTCAGATTTCATATGTTAAGTATTTTAGTATTGTAGTAGTTTTAATTTTATGTTTAGTGGTAGACTTTTAATCTTTATTTGATCATTGTTGGAACTCTTTTATATAATACAAATCCTTTCATCTGATTGCAAAATAAAAATGTATGTTTAGGTAGCAAGGCATGCATTTTTCTTTAGTTCTTTCTTATAGATTCTTTAATATTAATTTGTTCTTGTTGTAGGCGATGACAATGGCAAGTTCGAATACCCCCATAACTGTGGATGATGGATATAATGAGTATGAGAGTGCTGCAAAGAAACCAAAGACTCCTACATCAAAGGTGTGGCTTGACATGACCAAGCTTGAGTGTGAGGAGAAAACACTTCTGAAGGCGCAATGTAATCACTGTAAGAATATCTATTCTGCTAAATCTTCTAGTGGTACATCTCACTTGAGGTGTCATTTAGAGGGTTGCCTTCCAAGGCATAAAGAAAGTATTAAACAATACTCAATTGCAAGTCAGCCAACTCTAGGAGGTGGGTCAGTGATAAAGAATTATAAATTTGATCAAGAGGAATGTCGTAGAGCTGTTTCAATCTTTCTTGCATGTGGCAAACATTTATTTAGAACAGTTGAGGAACCTGGATTTAGATACTTGATGAGTGTTGCTAGTGGTAGTTATAGCAACATAAGTAGATATACAGCTAGTAGAGATGCTCGGAATTATCATGCAAAAGAAAGAGGGCTTGTTAAAGAAGAGTTGGCTAAAGCACCCGGTCGAATATGCTTAACTTCTGATAATTGGAAATCTGAACATACTAATGATGAGTATATATGTGTCACTGTTCATTAGATTGATAGTGATTGGAAGTTGCAGAAAAGAATTATATGATTTAGGGCTTTAACCCCTCCTTATGATGGTTTGCATATAGCTGATGAACTTATTTTGTGCTTATCTCAATGGAATATAGATGAGAAAATTTTCAGCATCACTTTGGATAATGCATCTTATAATGATTTATTGGTTTCCTCTCTTCAAAATCGTTTTCGTGCTAACATGGCTCTTTATGTGATGGTGTTTTTTTCAAATTAGATGTCGTGGAAATATTCTGAATCTAATTGTTCAGGCTGGTTTGAAATTGATTGATGATGTTGTTGGTAAAGTTCGCAACGGGATAAAGTATATTAAAAATTATGGCCCTCGTAAGAAAAGATTTTATGAGATTGCTGAAAAGAGTTTTCACTTGAATGTGACTAGGAAATTGCATCAAGATGTTTGTGTGAGGTGGAATTCTACATATTTGATGCTTGAATCTACTCTTTATTTTAAAGACGTGTTAGCTTATTGGGGGCAGTGAGATAAAGATTTTAAGATTTTTGCACTTTCTGATGAGGAATGGGGGAATGTTAACATCCTTTGCAAATTCTTGAAAGTTTTTTATGATGTGAGATGTATCTTCTCTGGTTCAAAATATCCCACCTCAAATGTATATTTTCGAGGGGTCTGGAAAGTCCATAATGTTTTACTTGACATTGCTAATGGTCCACATACATTCTTAACTCCTATGGTCAAGGAGATGCAGGAGAAATTTAATAAATATTGGGCTGAGTATAGTTTGGTGTTATCTTGTGCTGCCATTTTAGATCCTCGTTACAAGTTGAATTATGTGGAATACTGTTTTACTAAACTCTATGGTGAACATCCTCATGAGTTTGTCCAAACAGTCCTTAATACTTTGAGAATCCTATTTGATGAGTATTTGATGGTCGCCCAATGCAATTCTTCATCTTTGGTTGGAAGTTCAACTATGACAGGGGCTAGTATTCTTGAGTCTACACAGCATGATTCCAATGTGAGTGGGGCTGCACTTGATGAGACTGAAGATTATAAAGCATTTCTAAGTAACTCCAAAGGTGAAAATCCGAAGTCACAGTTAGATCTTTACTTAGAAGAAAATGCACTTGAGTTGAATAGTGATATTGATATCTTAGATTATTGGAGTAAAAGCTCAATCCGGTATTCTGAACTTTCACTACTAACTCAAGATCTTTTAGCAATTCCTATACCTAATGTTGCTTTTGAGTCGGCTTTCAGTGTTGGGAAAAAAGTCATCAATTATATGAGGAGTTAACTTAAACCAAAAACGGTTCAAGTCGTTGTTTGTTTGGATGATTGGATGCGTGCTAAAGGCTTTTCAAAAGGTAAATATTTTGTTAAGGCTAATTGCTCAATTAAGGGCAAAATGTTTTTGGTACGGTCTAATTTGGGGCACAAGTTTTCAATTTGGTCTATTTGGGGCAAAACGTTACCAATTCGCGTCAATTACGGGCAGACCGTCAATTTGGGCAGAATCTTTTGGAGAGTGAATGAAACGCGCCGTTAGAAGTAACGGACGCCGTTAAGTCAATAAAAAATATATTTTAATTACTAAAAAATTGATTTCAAGAATTACTTAAAATTAAAAAACGAAAATAAAAAAGAAAAAGAAAAATTGGCTTTAAATCATTAAGAAAAGAAGTCTGGTAAGCGAAAAATCCATTGAAGAATGAGTTCAGTGATAACAATGGAAGATTTGGGCTATAAATCCATCTTCAGCATAAATCAAGATTCGTCTCTGAAACCTGTAATCATGTGCATTAACCATTACAAAGTTGTTCTGGCTATATATAGATAAATTGCACTTATTAGTATTTTGCTTACATTTAAGGCTGTTGAGAGAGTTTCAGGGCCAAAGCTTACAATGACAGATTGTGGATAGATTCCTCTGCCAATGAAGAAAGACTGCAAAATTTCATGAAATTGGTTAAATTAAACCCAGTTTTAACAACTTTCTTATCTTGGATCTAAACAATTGAGCATTATTATACCTAGAAAGTACCCAATTGTAAATTGTCAGAAGGATCAATGCTGCAAATCATGTGAAGCCCTCTCTTGGGTTCAAAATGTAGAATGTTGAACCAGTTGGGATCATAAACACATCTCCAATCTTAAGTCTCCTTTCTACCATCTCATCTTCGAAAATGCACCCCACTCTGGCTTCCCCTGCATCCCATCAGCACGTTACTCAGAATGATCTGTTTCACTTTAACAATGTAGAAAAAAAAAGGTGAAAATTCGACATACCGGTGCGAACAAAGAGAATCAAGATACTGAGGGATGAAAGGGGTATTACCCAGCATAAATCCATCTCCAGGCTTTTACCAAAAATTCATTTAGAAAGTTGCACCAAACCCCAATCTTATTCTATCGTTTCTGAAGATCCCAATTCAACAACCCCAAAAGAAGTCGAAAGGCAGACTAAAGTCTGAATCCCTCGCGTACGAGCATCTCTAACTCGCTCACATTCGTACAATTGAAACTACTCATCTCCACTCAACCAAACGTAAGAACCTAACCCAAAAGCCCTCCCAAGAATCCCATCACCAATGGCGAAAGATCAAGTCATCGATACAATATAATACCATTGGTAGTCACTTTGGACAGCTGGGAATTCATTGATTTCAGGCGAGCTTCAAAGAAATTTGCAGAAGATGAAAAGACGAAGTGAAGAAGAAGAAGAGAGTTTTTTTTTTTTGAACGACAAAGAAAAGTGAAGAGATGAAGAGAAAACCCTAACACGATTTAGGGAAATTGATTTATTATTTCTTTTTCTTTTTGGTTAAATTAAATGAATTAATTTTAAATAAATTTAATTTTATTTCAAAATTTAAGTGCCATGTGTCAACCTGATATGCATTTACACGCCTCATACGCGTGAAACACAATTCCTATCTGATTTGACGGTCTGCCCCTAATTGACGCGAATTGGAAACGTTTTGCCCCAAATAAACCAAATTAAAAGCTTCTACCCCAAATTAGGCCGAACCAGAAACGTTTTGCCCTTAATTGAGCAATTAGCCTTTTGTTAATATTGATATCTTGTTACAAATATTGGTATGTTAACAATATTAGTGGTATTAAATGTAATTTCTTAATTTATTTATTAGGAATGGAACAAGAACCATCTTTTTCTAGTGATGATGATGAAGAAGATGATGATAATGATGTTGTTGCTGCTGTTACTCTATAGGTAATTATTAGTATATTGCTTACATTTCTAATTAGCTAATTTAATACTCTAATTAATGCTTTTTGATACTTACATAGGTATTATAAGAGTTAACTTGAAGATTTGTCAAATTGTTGAAGAGCTTCCAAATTGGAAAAGAAGAAAGTTGTCTGTAACATTGTGGAATTAAACTTGGCCATGTTTTATGTTTGTCAAACTATGATTTGAACTTATTTTTGCTTTTTAGTTATCTATTGCGGACATGTAATATTATGTAATATTATTTAGACTGTAGTTGAACTTTAGTTGTAATTTTATTTCACTTCTGTTTTAGTATGATTTGTAGTTATTAAGTTCATTATAATTTAAGGGAAAAAGGCGGGCTTGGACGAGTCTTGGTGATCGAGTTCAAATTATGCATATTTTTATGGCTATTTTTCTATACTTTTTACCACTTTTATATGCATTTATACCTTATTTTCTAAGTATTTGTGTTTTTAGTCTTTATGAGATGTAAAATTGAGAATTTGCTTATTTTCACTACTTTTGGAGCTATTTTGATTACTTTTTACACAGATATTAGCAAAATAATTTTGAGTATAGATTTGGAGATGCAAAGTTCGTGTTTCAAGATTTCTTGAAGATAATTTGAAGATTTGAAGATCATTGAAGAATTATTTCAAGGAGCAAGAATTGAAGATTGGAGCTCAAATTGCAAAGGATTGAAGCCAAGCCCAGAAGAAGCCCTGAAGCTAAGGATTTTTGGATTATTTATATGGGAATATATTCAGCCCATATAAACCTATAATTGGAGTTAAAATCCCAATTTGTAGGCCTAATATCCAAAAGAATATCCAAATCTCGCATTAATCCCGTAGATTTGCGATATAAGCCCGGTTTCAACGCAGTCTCGGTAGAAAGACCATAACTTTCTGCTCAGATGTCCGTTTTAAGCCTATGAGTAGCCGTTGGAAAGCTAACTCCGAGCTCTACAAATTTCCTTTGAAGTTCAAAGCCCAATTCTGCTGTTTTCAAGCCCGAATCTGCCAGTGAAGTTTCTGCAGAAATCCAGAAAATTCTAGAATCCTATTCTAACTTGGATTCTACTCTAGGATGACATCTAATCCAACTTGGAGTCTAAGTCAGCCCTAAACCGCCCTATCTATGTTCCTCCACTATAAATAGCCACCTTAGGTCTAGATTTTGTAAGTAATTTTATTCTTCATAAGATATATTGTTTAGTTGAAGATTTGGAGGAGAAAAACCCTAGGAGCCGCCGCCCCCTTCTCTTCCTCATCCATAGATAAGTTCTTTTCTTCTTATTTGTGGATGCTCACTCAATTTATGAGTGAGTAATCCTTTTCTTTTCTCCAATGTAGAATTTAATTGATCTCTTGACTAATTCCATGTTGAGATTTTGTGCTTTTATATGAGAATTTATTTGAGTATTTCTTGGATCTCTGTATGAATTCTATGTTGCTTGTTTTGATTGACTGGGTCGACACTTTCATGATAAATTGAGTTAGCATTGGCTAGATTAAGTTGTGAATTAATCACTCCAGCTTAATTTTATGCAGCAATTGGATGTGAATTAATCCTCCGTCCAAGAGAGAAAAGAATCAATGGGCGAGAAATTTCTCATTGTGCTTGTTATTAAATTACTTGTTCTTCATGCTTTATTCCTAAGTGATCTCTAAGTCCTAAGAAAGTAATTGATTGCTGAAAGAGTAAAACGGATAGATTGACTTTAATCGGTAATCTAATCTAATTAAGGTAATTTAGGTTAAGTCCGACAGGCTATTCAAGGTTCTCATAATCTTTAGATATCAATGATCCATGTTATTGTTGTCAAGAGGGATATTAATTCTATGTTGGAGGTTTCTATTTAATTGATTTTCTCATAATATTCACTGCTTTTGATTAATTGTTTTCTTTAATTTTCTTGATTGCTCTTTTAGTTAATTTACTTTTAGTTAGATTTAATTTTAATTCTTCTTTAAATTCTCTTTATTAATTTGTTTTGTTTGAGAAAAGGAAGAGCCGTTCTCTCTCTGGGATCGACCCCCTACTTGCCCTAACTAGTTAAGTTAGTAATTGTTGGGATAATTATTTTTATGATTGCTGACGACCGATCACTTGGACATATAAATTACAATATGTGCGGGCCTTGGTAAGATGACCAAGACCGATAGTCGGGCCGGATCGGGCCTGGTCAAACACAATTCTCATTATTATCCCATCAAAGCCCGGCTCGACCCGGCCCATGAACAGGTCTAGTTACTAGATTTGGAATCGAATGTGATTGTTGAATCCATTCATGTTGAATTTTTTGAAAATACGTTTGTGCAAGATAATGTTATACATGATGGTATAAATACACCTCATAGTTCTGGAAATCAAAGTAGTGTTCCTATTTCTAGAACTAATCCTTCTAAAAGAAAGGATTTAGAAGAACCCTCAGAACCTAGGAGAAGTCAAAGGCCAAGAAAAGAAAAAGATCTTGGTTCAGATTTTATCAATTTCTAAACACTTTTGAGGTGTTAAGTGTCGATGATGATCCTAAGACCTTAAAGGAAGCTTTAGCTTCAAGGGATGCTGCCTTTTGGCAAGAAGCCGTAAATGATGAAATGAACTCAATTATGACCAATGGTACTTGGGTTCTTGTTGATTTGCCTCCAGGTTCAAAACCTATTAAGACTAAATGGGTATTTAGAAGAAAATATATCTATGATGGATCACTTCAAACCTTTAAAGCACGTTTAGTTGCTAAAGGTTTTACTCAAAAGAAAGGAATTGATTATTTTGATACTTATTCACCAGTGGCTAGAATTACCTCTATTAGAGTGTTGTTTGCTCTAGACTCCATTTATAAGTTACATATACATCAAATGGATGTAAAAACTGCATTTTTGAACGGTGACCTTAAGGAATAAGTTTACATGGAGCAACCAAAAGGTTTTATCTTCCCATAAATGAAAATAAAGTGTGTAAGCTTGTTAAATCCCTTTATGGTCTTAAGCAAGCTTCTAAACAATGGCATGAAAAGTTTGATACCGCCATTTTATCTTTTGGTTTCAGACATAATACAGCCGATAAATGCATATATTCAAAGTTTACTAGTGAATATGGAGTAGTTATTTGTCTTTATGTTGATGACATGTCGATTTTTAGTACTAATATGATTGGTATCAATGAGACTAAGAAATTTCTTACTTCTACTTTTAAGATGAAAGATCTTAAAGAAGTAGATACTAGTTTGGGCATTAAAGTCATCAAATATGATAATGGGTTTATGTTAAGTCAAACTCATTACATAGAGATCCATTTAAATAAGTTTAATTATTTAAAGATTGGAGAATACACTACTCCATATATATGATGCAAGTGTTACACTAGTTAAAAGAGATGCAAGACCAGTTGAACAATTGAAATATGCAAGTGCAATAGGGAGCTTAATGTATGCTATGCATTGTACAAGACCGGATATAGCATATGCTATTAGTAAATTGTCAAGTATGGATCATTGGAAAACAATTGAAAGGGTTCTTGGTTACCTTAAACATATCTCAAAATTGAGATTATGTTATTCCAATTTTCCAGGAGTACTAGAAGGTTATTCCGATGCAAGTTGGATCACCAAAAAAGGTGATAATAACTCAACTTCAGGTTGGTTATTTACATTAGCGGATGGTGCTATAAGTTTGGCATCAAAGAAACAAACATGTCTTACTCATTCGACTATGGAAGTCGAATTTATAGCTTTAGCATTCGCGGGCAAAGAGCCGAATGGATAAGAAACATGTTACTTGAATTTGATTTTTGGCCTCAGCCCATGCTGCCTGTAACGTTACATTGTGATAGCGAGGCGACGATGCCTAGTGCTTTTAGTAATGTCTATAGTGGAAAATCTAGACATATAAGTCTAAGACATGATTACATTAGAGAATTGATCTCTAATAGTACAATTACTATCTCCTACATAAAGTCAGCCAAGAATTTGTCGGATTCGTTAACTAAGGCATTGCTTAGAGATAAGGTGTGGGAGACTACAAGTAGTATGGGACTAAAATATAACCCTTAAACACCAATAATGGGAACCCAACTGCGCTTGACCAAATCGATTATACACTGAGGTTCAATGGGTAACACGTTATTGGAATGTCTGCTCAAAGTACTAATTATGCCCCATACTAAATAGAAGTTGTTAGTACTAATGTGATAAGAGAGGATGAGTTATTAAACTCTTAATGGAGCTATAAGAGGTTGTTAGGAATAAATCAACAACAAGTGACTCCACCTATATGAATATGAAGTGGTGCCGCTTCAACAAGAGTATGAAAGAGTTTTACTTTTGTACATATTCATAGAAAATGGATCGCTAGCACATGGCCAGTCATAGTGCTAAAAGCAAACAAGAAATCTGGTTAGAAGAACTTAAGTGTAGTATGTGTGGTGTTTCCGACCTTAGGTGAAAGGAGTCATGGTTTAATCCTAGGACACCATGTACTTCGTTAGCGTCCTGAAATGCTTACACTAATTGAAGGTCCAATTCTTAAGAATCCTTCTTGTATGCGCTATGCTTATAAGTGAATTATGATTTTTAAGTCAACAAACTAGTGGGGAATGTTATATAGTTCGTTGTTTGAGTGGTGTTTATCCCATATTGCTAAGGAAATACAAAAGCAAGTGCGTTATAAAGGCCAATATGCTTAAAGAGTTATCTTTGGATAAGATGGGTCAAGTGGGGGTTTTAAGTCATTTGGGCTTGATTATTCTACTAATGGGCCTAGTTAATAGACTAATTTTATTAGTCAAAAGATTGGCGCTTGGGCCTTGGACTCTTAAATGACTTGGAATTTTTTGGTTCCAATAAATTTTCGGATAAGAGGCATTTTTTAAATATAATAAACTATCAAAAAACTGTAAATACAGTTTTTCAAGTTTAAAAAATATCTGTTGACGAACAGTTATCTTGAAAAGATGTCTCTGATCACGTTTTATAAATAAGAACGTGTTTTCCCTGAAAACCATAACCAATAACCAATAATTATACTTCTAACTTGTTTGAAATAGTCAGACAATATTATATTTGAGAAAACGTGACTCCTCAAAGTCTTTTTTTTTTTCTCTGTTTTTAGAAATTTTCCTAACAAACATTGGGAAGTAGCGCTTCGTGTTGTGCGATACTTAAAAAGGAACCTAAGACAAGGAATTTTCTTGTAATCAGATTGTGATTTGCGTCTTCATGCTTGGAGTTATTCTAATAATTGGGCGAGTTGTCTTTTAACTAGTCGATCTTTGACTGGATGGTTTGTGTTACTTGGTAATTCGACCATAAGTTGGAAGACAAAGAAACATCACACGGTGTCACGATCTTCCGCTAAAGCAGAGTATAGATCCATGGCAGTAACGACTTGTGAAGTAAAGTGGTTGAAAGGGTTGTTGTTGGCACTTGGAGTTAGACATACAACACCTGTGACCTTGCATTGTGACAGTCAACCTTGCATATTGCGACTAATCTGATCTTTCATGAGCAAACCAAACACATTGAGATTGATTGCCATTTTGTTCATGATGAGGTTTGTGATGAATTGATTCGGCCAAGTTATGTCTCCACTCATGCTCAATTAGCCTCCACTCATGCTCAATTAGCCGACATCTTCACAAAGGCATTGGAAAACAACAATTTGAGAACATCGCTTACAAGTTGGGCATCCATGATTTGCACGCTCCAACTTGAGGGGTTGCTGTTAGTAGTAATTAGACGATTGACTTTGCTCTTTTAACAAGAATAGCTTGTTGGCTATGGAATAAACCAGAGAAAATTGTTCCGAATCTCTTCACTTTTCAATACATAAAAACAAGTTTTTTATTAGATCAAAATTGTATGCTTTTAAATAAGTCAAAATCAAGTCTTTTTTTTCGTGATGTGAAGAAATATAAGAACTTTAAATCCCGAATGCCTACAGGCTTACTCACCTTATCAATATGCATTCTATAAATATAACTTTATTATTACTGCCAAAAAATTATATAACTTTATTATTATCTCAAAAACTTTTCGAAAACCCACGGCAAAACGCGGACTTAACTTACTAGTAGGGATATAAATGGGTAGTAGATAATAGGATACCCAGTACTATCCGACCCGATTAAGTATGGTTAGGGTATTGTATAATCAGATTAGGGTAGGGTATGGGTATTAGTTTTAGTACCCGTGACGAGTTCGGATAGGGTTCAGGTTGTGAACTTAGGATACCCACTACCCGAACTCGGTTACTAATTAATTGTTTTAGTATTAAATTTTTATTTATATATTATATTTTTACTTAAAAATTACTCATAATCAACCTAACTTAAATTTGTTTATGGTTAAAAATATAATTTTTAACTTTGTTTTGCAGTAATACAAATTAATTTTAAAGTTACTCATTTAATTTTAATTCATTTATTATTATTTAAGGGGATTACTAAATACCGCCCCCTTTTACTAGGCACCGCCCCCC
>AWWV01006800.1:0-44871 GCA_001974805.1 Corchorus capsularis
ATATATATATATTAGTTGATAACTGGTAAAACAGTAAGCAGTTTCAGTCTGTAACAGCCCCTCACCATTTCACAGAGCACAAGAGCACGTGTACCAATGCAGAATTCTACAATTCTATCCAACTCTCTTATGTTCCTTAAACCATCGTTATGATACCTCTACTAGTTATGATCTGGTTAAAACTTTCTTGAATTGTAGAACAAGCATGATTGACTCGTTTTGATGGCAAATCATCTACTACTAGAAACTGGACTAATCCAGAAGTTGTCTAGAATTAACTCAGAGCAGCAATATGAAAAAATGGGATGGAAAACCAAAGAAATACTTGTAAGCTCTAATGAAAATAACAATAATATAAACCCATCATATCAAACTGATTTTCTGATCAAATGTCAGCAAGAAAGGAAATCAATACTATACCTGATTATAAACAACCATACTAATTCATACAATGGATTGCAACATTTCATTTGTTTATCTCTATTATCAAATTTTGGTTATTGAATGGTACAGCAAAAAAGAAAATAAATTCTGTATATAATGCAGGAAAGAAAAAAATTGAACAGTACCTCTAGAATGCAAAATAAATGATTTGCAAGGCTAGATCCGAAGCCCGCCACTCAAGTAGCAGTTCCGCTGCTCTTAGTCCTGCTGCAATCTAAGGATACCTGAAATAATGAAAAACTCCTGCCACAGTTAATACCATAGGTCCATAGTGAGATGGAGATGACACCAAATAACTTTATCTTCTAAGTCTCACTACTTACCTTGATCAACTCCTCACCCTGTTGTTTGGTCAGAACCACTACCTTGCATAAACTGAGGAGTAGTAACTATGAATTGTGGCTGTGCTGGAACAGGTGCTGCCATTCCTGATAAACAAATATACTTCACTCATAAGTTTTTCTAAATCATTGACTTAGTTCCAGAAATAAAGGTTCTCAAAGCAAGAGCCTTATAGAATTTGATCAAATATAAGAACCGAGAAATTCATTCATAATGGTACATTCCTTTCTCTAAGCTCAACAAAGAGATCAATTCTCTTATACTTTCCAACTCACATAAATTCACTAAAGGAAAGCTTTTGATAGGGCAAAGCAGAAAGAAATTTTTTTGAATAAATAGGATATAAAATGAAGACACGAGGAAAACATTTAATTAGATGACATATAAAGAAGATGTATAGGTCCATATATTGGTATGAACTAAAACAAAACCCAACAAAGTAAGAAAGCACAAAAGGTAATTTTCCAGACTGGTAGCAACCTCCAGGATATGGTGTTTGGATTGTGGGCATTGGAGAAGTCGTAATTGCATTTGCACTGGGTCCACCAAACTGCACTATTTGATGACTTGGCATTGCATATCCTTGCACAGCTGTATAACCATGTCCACTAGGAACAGTTTGACCCAATTGTCCATAAGGATAGACAGCTGTGTTAACGGCTCCAGGTACTCCATATATCTGAAGGTACTGCTGAGCCGCATAAGGGCTGTAAACACCCTGTCCACAACACAAAGAAACCATAAAAAAATAAGCATCACAGCACAAGCATTACAATAACAAAAGTTCATATTGCAATTTAAACTGTCATTAACCTGTGGATAAACATATTCCGGTCCGTATGTTGCATACCTGCACAGATTAAACAAATATCATAAGATTTTAAAAAGCACTTTAACCCAGGAAGTTGGCATTAAAATTTAGAGTTCTATGAATTATTGCCAGGAGATAAACAAAACAGTATTCATCAAATCAGAACTATGCCCAAAAAAAAATCAAATCAGAACAACAAAATTTTCCAAGTAAGATACCAACATGCTCCTACTGCTATTAATGAGCCATACTAAGTAGGGCCCAAAAGATTCATTAGTGAAATCATAAGCCTAATTACTCAGTCCCTGGGAACAAGCAAAACCCCCTTTTCCAACATTATTTTCCTTTTGATCCTTATCAAATCACAATCATGATCTTGCCTGTTCAATAAACATTGAGCTCGGGCAAATATCCTCCGCAACTACCATTTTTTGCATTCCTGCAATTACCAATCACACCATGTCATATGACTGTACTTCGGACTAATTAATCCTGAACTCTAAGCTAAAGACTAACAACTCCTTGACCAATATTTCATGTTGTGATTGGTTTGAACGCCATGGGGCAAGGAGAGTAATAAAAAGCAGAGAAAGTAGCTGGAAAAGGAGATGTACCCAATTGAACCCTGATCAACGAACTTTCCACAGTGATCCGACTATGTTGAGGTTTGATGGGGTATATAGAGCACACAACCATGATATACTATGCTATGGCTACAGCCACTTTGTAATTAATGTTAATGATGGAAATAATAGGTGTTTCTGCACCTACTGCTTAATTTAAATCCACACGTGGAAATAATTTTAAACGAAGAACAAACTAAACATGAGGCCTGGAGATCTGCATGAAAATTCACCGCGAAAAAGCTAAAATGCTTCAAGAGAAGCCTGTCCATTCTTTCAATTCCTAGGGGGACACCCCAAGAAATTATCAGATTAGAGAAACATATCAGCAAAGGTCATCAGTCAGGCACTTATATCATAGTCGCTCGTACGCACAATCCCAAGAAAATAATCCTAAAATCAAACCCTTAGGCCCTTAAACAAGACTGGATAAACTATAAATCATAAAAACTAGAATCTGATGCTCAGATGCCAAGCTGAATGTAACCAGAAGAATTGCAGCAATCAACAAAATCAGAAACCATTTGCATCGGAAAGCATAACTCACCCATAAGAAGGGTACATCATTCCTTGTTGATAGTTGTAAGAAAGTGGTGGCTGGTAGCCAAAACTTCCAACATAAGCCCCCCGTGTAGCTTGTACACCTCCAACGTATGGAGAAGCTGGTCTCAAACGTCCTATCAGAAAGATAACAGGGAAAAATGATTAACACGATCACTGACGTGGATGACAGATCACATACAAATTTAACTGAAACATTTGAAAAATTAGTTCAACTGTAATTATGATGTTTCATTCCCTTAAAAATTGAATGGGAGCACATATATTTTGGCAGGAGAAACACTTTTGGTATAGGAAGGCAGTTTTGATTGCAAGAAAAATGTCAACATCTGTCCTTAGAAAAAAACTGAATCATTATCCATGGGAAGGAAATGACAACAAAATTGAAGGCAGGCGACAAAAGATTAAGAAGAACAGGCATTGGTGGAAAAGAAAATGGTTGTTCAGAATGTTATATTGAAGGAAAAGAAGCTAAGGAAACTTGCATTTAGTTAGCATCTGAAAATTCAAAAGTTAAACTTGAGCCGGAAACTAGACAAAAGGAAAAATGACAATTCTGAACATTTAAAAGTTAAAAACTTTCATGTCTGTCTAGGCATTTATCATCACAGATAATCGAAGTGAAGGAAAAGAAACAATGGAAATAGCATGAAAGGATTAGCTGTAAGATCAGACTAACCGGGCAAATTAGAGATGATACCGTAAGGAACTGGAGGTCGAGGTCGGCCAAGTGAAGCCAAATTACAATTAGCACGCCTGCCATCAATAATAGGACTAGGATCAGCGCAGGCTCTCCTAGCAGCCTCAGGATCCCGGAAAGTCACCTACACCCTCCATGCAAAGACAAGAGGAAACCAAGTCAGTCAATAAACAAGGTCATCCACTTCATTTAATACACATTGCTAGAGCATCAAAAGGCTCAGTTTGTCATTATTTGCATATACGAAGCATAACATCGTTCAAGCAGCAACAAAAAGAAATCTTCAGAAAATGATAAAAAATAAAGAAAAAGAAAAACATTTAACACTCACAAAACCATATCCTTTAGAACGGCCGGTATTCTTATCGGTGATGACAACGGCCTCCAGAATATCACCAAACTGCTCGAAATAGCGGCGCATGGTTTCACTTTGAGTTTCCCAAGCGAGTCCCCCAACAAAGACCTTGGTGTATGTTGTATCTCCAAAAGGGGAATTCATGTATTGAAAGCCAGAGCTCGAACTCGACCCCGAGCTCGGACCCGGAATCGGCTGATACGCCATCAACCCACAGATAACCCGATTCAATTCCAGCAATATTAAGGATTAAGAAAAGAAAAGGCAAAAGGGAGGCCGATTGATAAAGGGTGGTAGATGGAAGAAGATGACTGCTAAATTTTAGAGAGAAATGAATCCAGGCGATTGATAAAGATTGACCCCAGAAAGGAAAAAGAGAAGAACTTTTGAATGATAAATAAAAACCCCAGAAAAACCCTAGAATTGTTGGCAAGGAAAAAGGAAATATACCCAGAATCCAAGGGAATCCGAAAAGAAACAGAGGTGGCGGTGGTGGTTGGATTATATATGACAGGCAAGCAGCATAAGATCGGAAGGCGAAGAGGCAGACACAATAATCCTAAGAATCATACTAATACTAATAAAAAAAAATAAGAGGAAAGGGAAAAAAAGGGAAAAACAAAGTAAAAAGAGAGAAAAGGGGAGAAACCCTAGATGGGCCAAGAAAGGGTAGAGGTCGGTGGTGGGAAAGGATGGAACATGCCCTTTGTGGGGGAGGGGAAGGGAAAGGGTTTGGGCTTTGGGTTGGGCTCTCACTATTTACAGAGCAAAGAGGGGATTTGAAGAGTACTTTTTGTGCAAGAACATAATATATACAAACATCAACAAGGAGAAGGAGAAGCAAAGGAAGAAAACAGAGAATAAGGAGAAAGATAAACAGACTGTTTTTGGAAAAAGTGTAAAGTTAGGGAAACAAGAAATTAAATATGGGTTTGGGTGGATGAAGGATTTGGAAATGGAAGGGAAGAAGAAGAGGAGTAGTGATCATGATTTTGCTCTGAAGAGCTGATCAAAGGCATAGAGGTGAAAGTAAAAGAAAAAAAAAACAGAGGAAAAAGAAAAGCAGAGGAGAGCCTTCCGCTTTTGTCTTCGAGAGTTCTCAAACAAAGGAAGACAGCTTGGGAGGGTGCTGACGTGGGACCTACCACCCCTTTCTTATATTCTCTCTCTAATCCTCTTATCTACTAATTCTCCTTTCTCTTAATCAAATCTGTTTTGTTTTGTTTTGTTTATAATTACTTATGGGAGTCTTCAGTTCACAGTTCCCTCAAGGCCTCAGAGAGTATTGAGAGTCTTCAGTTCCATGTCTGAAGGAAGCTCATAAGTTGAAACAATTGGGCACTGCCTCTGCCTGCTTGGCTAGCAGGCAGCAGCTTCCTCAATTTCCAATCCTATTGTATTTGCTATGGTAATTTTTAATTTCTCGTAAATTCCTCTGTTCTTCCTTCCTTTTTAACTTTTTTACATGAATGGATCATTTTCATTTTTCTGTCATGGCCAAGTATCAATTTATTGTTTTTTTTTTTGGGCACAAAGTACCAATTTATAGTTTAGAATAATTACTTGGTTTAGATCAAAGTTTAGAAATAAGGTGGATTATTTCATTTTTAAGCTCATAACAAAGTGCCTACTCATTTATTTATAGATTAATAGGGGTATATATGGGAGACTTGAACCATGTTGTCTTCCATTACAAATTCAATTCAAGCATTTCCCACTTTAATTAACCCCTGATATTTTAGAATAATATACATAATTATATTTTAAAACTATTCTCCAAAACGACATATAACAACATATGTTCGATCATATACAATTTTGTGCAATCTGCTAAATTATATTTATCCGTATAATTTTCCTTTATTTTATTTAAAAATAAATAAATAAAAGTTTAATGTTATTTTTTTTTTTTGCATGATGACACAATGCCACTGCCCCCGCTGCCCATTGCCACCTCACTGACGCAAGAAAGGACAGAGGACATTTTCTGCTGAAAATGGATGAACTCAGTCACCCAATATATTTCTGGCCAAAAAAAAAAAAGTCACCCAATATATCAAAATCCGAAGGAAAATATATTAAAATCAATTGCAAACAAGGTTAGGCTTCGTTTGGCCTTTTTACATAATTCTAGTCTAGTATGTGGAGTATAAAATAAAAATGGTGATGGGATTAATTGGTTGCTATTTTACATTTAGAAGCAGTCTTTACTGTAGAATTAGTATTAACTAGGAAATTTAGGAGAATTAGGGAAATAGATAGATAAAGCCATAAAGGAAGAAGAGGTGTCCACGTAAAGTCAAGAAAGGGACCCTCACAATGGATGATGCTGCTTGCGACATGCATCATTGTTTTCTTTTTTTCACCGATTAGGTAATATACTATATTATTATTTCTGTCCTTTTTTTTTTTCAAAGTGCAAAAGGGAAAAAAAAAAAAAAAAACTTATGTTACAAGAAATAATGATCTCAAAATTTATTAAGTTGACAATCTTTTTACCATAAGTACTTACAATCCAGAATTTTATAAAGTCTATAATGAAATCTTTATTTATAGATGCTAAACTCTTTGTATAATACTTTATTACTACGATGAAATTGAAACAATCACAATAAATTATAAGACTGCAAGCAAACAAATTATATATATGATCTTCTCTGTAGTTAATCCAAGTTGTATTATTAAGAACATCCTTTCACCAAGAAATTTACCATTATTTCTGTCCTGGAAACCACATCTTCCTAAATTTTAATTGATGGTTCATGCCTTGGATATGCGAATTGTGGAAGTATCATACGGGAATGTAATGGTGATTTGGTGCTTGCTTACTCTGTTTCTTAGTATTATTGTTGATATATATTAGTGTTGTTGAACTGCAAGCTATTAAACATGGTTTATTACTTAATAAGGATGCTGGAATTTCTAAAATGCTTGTTGAGTTTGATTCTTATAGCTCAGTTTTAATGCTGAGAAGGTTCATCATCATCTTCCAGTCATTCTAGTTAGGGAGATTCTAGAGATAGCAACAGGATTCAGTATACCAGTATCAAGTTCGTCTATTGAGAAGTGAATAGTATTACTGATACTCTTGCTTTTATGGCTGTTAGTTTTCACTTATTTTATGTTTATGATGATGATATACAACCCTTCTTTATGGATTTTGTTCTTTTTTTATGTCTACTACTACTATTAGACTTGTATAAGCATCTACTATATAATGTACTACTACTTAATCCTGTCATTTAGTGTGCAAAAAAAAATTATATAGATGAAATGCTCAATTTTACACCATTTGTACCTCTACTCCCTATTATTTTGTCCATTCTTTACTTCTCCCTCCTTGCATGTTGGTCGAGAGGTTGAAAAAATAACACAAGAATAAGGTTTCGAACATTCTTTCATTCCCTCCCTGTTTATCTAAAAAGAATGGCTAAAATAAGTGAATTATTTGTGGTCTATTACTAGTTTAGTAGTGTGTTGAACATTTTTTTTATAAACTTCTGGTATTCAATTATGACATTGAACCTCGATTAATCTGGAATCGAGCTCCATCAAATCTCAATTACAAAAAAAATCTCTCATACATTATTTTTTCCATTCACAATACTTAATTAAAAAGACTTGACTCTCACTTTTAGTGTACAAGGTAGAGTTCAATCATAATAACCTCATAAAAAATGATATTTACTATCTGTTTAACATTAAATATTCATTATAACCAATCATCCCTACATTGAGAAATAAGGTTAGAGGTTAAACTTGATTCTATTTGGGGGGAGTGAATTAAAAATTGTGGGCCATATAATGGAGTCATGTCCAAACCAGTGGCTAGGGTTTGGGTCTACCAAGGGCCGACGGGGGGTCCATAACACCTGTTTTGGGCCAAAATTGCTTCTTTCAGGGACCACACCAACCTCCTTCTCCTATGTATCTAGGCTGTTGCCTTGACCTCTCCTACTCCTTTGGCAAAAAAAAAAAAAAAAACCCTCTCCTACTCCTAGTCCTTGCACTATACTATATTTTCTTCTTTCATCTTTTTTCCTTTCCGGTTCCATTCCACAAAATTAAAGACTTGACTGACAAAATGGTCCAAGGAACAAAATATTCTTAAACTTTCAATTGGGTTTTACTGCCAAAAAAAACTTCCAATCGGGTGGGACAATTAAATTTTTTGATTCCTAATTTTTAGACGTGAAAATTAAAAAAAAATAAAAGATTGTAAATTGATGGACAAAAAAAAAAATGAAATAGCACTTGAACTTTAATAATAAAAAAGACAAAATGACCTCTTAATACATGGACTTTTGTTAACGACGGGGTTGGTAATGAGGGGCTGAAGGTCCCAATTCCCAACTCCCAAAATTAAAAATCAAAAAGCTTAAGTCTTAATTGAAAGTTCAGTAGGTATTTTATTCATCGAGGCTATTTTGTCCCTTTAGTTATTAGTGTGATAATAGTAACATTTTATCCATTAAACCCAAAACTAATTTAATTCATTCATAGGGACACAAGATTTTTTAGAGCAACTTCGGAAGATACAAAGGATGTTTCTGTCTCCTCGATAGTACAAATGTTTCTTTCTCGATCCAAGATTTTCTTGTCGGATAACATCTTCTTTTCAATCCATTACATGGACAGTTGAGCCTGAACAATCTCTCGAGTTAAGTCCCTTGCTAAGCCAATGTACACATAAACATTACTCCATATTTTTACATTAAAGGAATATTATTATCCAGAACTACCTTTGGACTTGGATCCTTGACCTTTCTCTCTCTCTTAAGACATAATAATATATCCCCAACCCCTTTCTAACTACATCTTACTTTTTACTACCAAATCACAAATTAGTCTGCGCTAATTGAGCTTGAGTTTGCTTATCAAAAGTCAAAACCAAAAGAAAAACCCAATTTCATATATAGACCCAACTGTAGTGCAGGGAAATCCAGGTAAGAGATCAGATGTGAGCATTTCCGTTTTATAATTTCACGGAATCCTGTTAATAAAGTGTCTGTTTGGTACTACTACTAGTATAATAATAATATGGAGTTATCACTCAGGTACTACTAGGCAACAAGTCAACATCCCTAGATGTCTAAGAAGCATCCTTGGTCAAGTTCGTTGACTTCTGAATCCTGAAAAGGTTTCTTAGATACCAAATGATTTTGCATATGTGATCCTTTATTGTTCTAAGTTGAACACTCGCCCAACATTCTTGAGTCCAGTAGTTCATATGCAGTGTCACAAGCAGATTTATGAAACAATTTATGATATATATATATATATATATATATATGCAATTCTATTCTTGACTCCCTGGCAGTGGCGCGGCGAAGGTGACCCTTTTTTCTAATTATTTTCGTCTTACTTAAGACCATTGCATGCATGGAAAGGAAAAGCTCATAGATGCATGGCAATCATTGTACATCATATTGTATTTATTAGGCAAGAATGTATAATCTGCAGAAAACAACAATTACCAACCATAAGAACTCGGTTTCTTTTTAATCCAAGATTCCAGCCTTCATGTAGCTTTCAATCGAATCCACAAGAGTTTCTTCCAAGGGTCGATAACTCCAGCCTAGCCTTTGTAATTTTTTTGAACTAAGCATATATTCCTCCTGTCCCTCAGTGAAGCTGCCAATTTTACAAGTGATTCAGATCATATGGAAGAAGTTAGAACACAAAATCATCCATGCGTAAGTCCTAATTCCTATTTCATAAATATAATCTATATTCTGCAGAAAGAGACCTACCTTTTACGATAATTGTAGTTAGGAAATATACTTCTCATCTTCTCAACAAGGTCACGTGCCTTGACCGAGTGAGCTGTGCATAAGTACCTTCCTTCAGCCTCTGGCTTCTCATACAACACAAGCATTGCTTGAGCTACATCACGCACATCTACTATATGCCGCTGTTTGTTTTCCAGTGATTCCTGCCCTTCTGCATTGATTAAAATGATCAGCGCCATTGCAATGTAAAATTAAAGAGAACTAACATAATAAAGTGTCATACAAGAAGACAATGTTCAAGTTCACGATGGTACCATTATCCTTGCAAACTTGAGACTTGAGTTATAATAAATATATAATTTATAAAGCCCATAATTTCTTACAAAATAAAAAGCAGAAAGTAAAATTTTCCCACAACAATAGCTCTACTTTTCCCAATACTATGAATTAACCTAAGATTAGGTATCAACAGAAGAAGGAAGCAACGCTGATCAGTAACTCTAAATTGCAATGCCACAAGGGAAGGGATTAACCCAAAAGCAAATTAACAATCTTATATACCAAGTAGTAATATTAGAAAAATTGTCCTCTTGGTTCTAAAAGCATGAACACTAGTTGCTTCAGTTCTTTTGGCGAAACATGCAGCCTGGTGCAGAAAGCTAAATCTTAAAAGTTTAATGAAATATGAATGGTACTTTTAAGCATACCTTTTAAAAGTTTAATGAGCACTGAGCTACTAGCATTCACAGTGGATTGCAGAAGTGGCCCAAGAATCAGAGTGGGGCAAACAGTGACAACATCAAGCCCAGTCTTTTTTGCAAACTCAAAAGCTTCTTCCTCTGCTTCTGTTTTAGAAAAGCAATACCAATTCTGGGAACAACAACTTAAGATGAAAAGTTTGACATTTTCCTACTAATATATATTACAATTACAAGTTATGTAAACAAATTATTATACTAGTAATATTTCTTACATTGGTAGTTTTGCAGTAATCCTTGTGAGACCAACAAGACTCATCCATGACTTGACCCTTGGGCCACCCAGGGTTCAACGCAACAGCAGCTACAGAAGAAACAACAACAACGCGTTTGACCTTTGCTTCAAGACATGCTTTAAGCACATTAAGTGTGCCCTTTACGGCCGGCTCAATCATTTCCACCTAGTTGCATTGCAAATTGTATCAAAATCAAACTATTAGTATTAAAAATGATGAATGAGGAATTGAGGATTTGGGTAATGAAATTTGAAGAGAAGGGTAAAATGTAGCAGTAATTAATTGAGCATAAAGAGTGAGTGGCAAGTGGTGTTGGGTGGTTGCTTGCCTGAGGATTAGGAACGGTGGTGGAGGGAACAGGACAGGCAACATGGAAGACTCCGGTGCAGCCGTCAATGGCGGAACAAAGAGAATCGTAATCCAGTAAATCGGCCTTGAAGAGTTTGAGGTTATCGGAGGCTTTGTCAAGTTTGTTCAAATGGGCATATTTGGCATCCCCTGCTCAATTCAATTCCAAATGCAAATCCGAATCCGAATAGTATATTAAATCAAACAAATTCAAATAGAAAAATGGACAAATATATGCATGCAATGCAGCAGAGGACTCGAGTAAGGTACCAATTATTGGGAAAAAAAAAAGAATGTCAATAAAAAAAAAGCAGAAAAAAAAATGAAAAGGGAAATTGAAAGAATGAAAAAAGAGTAATGCGCACCAGGCAGTCTAACGGTGGCATGGACAAGATAGTTGTTGGAGAGGAGAAGTTGGGCAACCCAAGAGCCAAGGTAGCCACCAGCCCCTGTTACGCACACTTTTCCCTTGGTGGCCATCGCCATTTTCTCACTTTTTTCTTTCTTCTACAAAATTCTGGTTTTTTAACTTAAACTTAAACCGGCATATCTACTTATATCTATTTAAGCTTCAACCGTTAACTACTTGACTTTGACAGTTTGATCTCGTAATTCAAAGATGCCGTGCCTAATTCAAGGAAAGGACAAGGGGACCGCTCCGCTAGAAACCTCCACCACTTGGATTTGGCTCTATAATAATATAATAATATGGCCCTAATATATTCGGAAATGCTCAATTTAAACCTCATGCTTTTAATTTGGCTAAATAGGGCCCTAACGTAGTAATGTATTGCGAAAATGCTCAATTTAGACTTAATACTTTTAATTTGGTTAAATAGGTCCCTAACGTATGCAAAAATGCTCAAATAAGACTCGATGTCAATTGGAAATTAGGTGTTGGATGTAGGCATCAGGGTCTTATTTGAGCATTTTCGCATATTTTAGGGTCTTGATACGAATCTAGTTGCTTTAGGTTCAAATCCACCTTTGAGACCTGTCAAAGATCAACTTGAAATCACCAGTAGTACTATGTATACTTCTACTTAATGCAAATTCAACATGAGGCAGACAATCCTCCCAAGTTCTTAAGTTCTTCTTATTCAAAGCTATAAGCAAGGTCGACAAAGTCCTATTAACTACTTCAGTTTGGCCATCGGTTTGAGGATGACAAGTAGTTGAAAATAACAACTTAGTACCTAACTTAGCCCACAAAGTTCTCCAAAAGTGACTTAAGAACTTAGCATCTCTATCACTAAAAATTGTCCTAGGCATTCCATGTAGTCTAACAATCTCCTTAAAGAACAAATTAGCTACATTAATGGCATCATCCGTTTTAGTACATGCAATAAAGTGTGCCATCTTAGAAAACCTATCAACAACAACAAAGATAGAATCTTTATCTCTCCTAGAACGAGGTAAACCTAACATAAAATCCATGCTAATATGTGTCCATGTTTCATGAGGAATAGGCAAAGGAGTATACAATCTATGAGGTTTAGATGTAGATTTAGCTTGCAAGCAAACAATGCAACTAGAAACATGCTTTCCTACATCATATCGCATCTTAGGCCAAAAGAAGTGTTCATGCAATATCTCATATGTTCTTTCAACTCCAAAATGACCCATTAAACCCCCTTCATGCGATTCCCTCACAAGCACATAACGCAAAGAGCAAGAAGGCACACACGATCTAGATTCTTTAAATAAAAATCCATCATGCTTATAATACTTTCCAAATCCAGAATTTTCACATGCTTTAAAGACATCACCAAAGTAAACATCACTAGCATACAATTCCTTAATAAACTCAAATCCAAGAAACTTAGAATCAAGCATGGAAAGTAAGACATACCTCCTTGATAAAACATCGGCTACAACATTCTCCTTACCTTGTTTGTAGCGCATCACATAAGGAAAACTCTCAATGAACTTGTATCGCGCACCGTATGGATTGAGTTTAATCTCTCTAATGGATGGTAGTCCACTAGGAATTTCCTCAGGAAACACATCTGCATAATCACTTAAAAGAGAAACAATGTTGCTTGGAAGTTCCCTATCTAAGTGGTTAGTGCTCACAAGTGTATTTTTAAGCAAAAGCAAGATCAAAACAGAATTATCATTCAAAGCATTCTTAATCTCACTCTTAGTAGCTAACATACACTCCTTAAGAACTAGCATGCTTATCAACCAAATCAGATTTGTTTTCAACGCAATTCACACTAGAACTAGCATTCTTTGTCTTCTCTTTAACCCTAAATTCAGATTCCATTCTAGCAAATTCATCCCTCACTTTTAATTTGTCTTTTAAAGCTTCTTGAGTTGATAAAGAAATTAAAGTAATGGAATGCTTATCACACATAAAAGAGTATTTATTTGACTCACCATCATGATGCACCTTGTTGTCATATTGCCATGGTCGACGAATGAGTACATGGCATGCTTGCATGGGTAAAACATCACATAACACGTCCTCCTTGTACCTGCCCAAAGAAAGAGAAACTAAAACTTGCTTCTTAACCCTATTCTCCTCTTTATCATTGAACCATCCTAAACTATAAGGTTTATGGTGTTTAGTAGTGGGCAATGACAACTCCTTCACCAAATACATGCTAGCTATATTTGTACCAACTTCCTCCATCAATGATCACACTACTAGGCTTTCCATGCTCATGCATCCTAGTATGGAACAAATTCTCTCTTTGATTTTGCACATCTCCTTTAACATAGGCACTCAAAGTTCTCCTTGCAACTAAACTCAAGAGTGCGGGTGTGTCTCCATCATCATCATCCTCATCATGCACAAACTCTTCCCCCTCATCATCTCCATCACCACTTGATCGCAAGTTAAATTCTTCATCTTTACTCACAATTTCACCATGATCATTAAGATACATAACCTTCTTGTTAACACAATCTTTAGCATAATGACCATATCCTTGACACTTAAAACACTTAACATGAGACTTAAAGGAAGAACTAGATGAAGATTTAGGATCGGATTTAGGACTTACTAAACCCTTTTATTGCGCAACCTCCTTCTCCTTATTGGAAGATTTCACATCCTTCTTGATAGGAGTTTTCCATGAGCTAGATGATGATGCAAAGTTCTTCTTAGAGCCATTCCTCTTGATTTGACCCTCGGCCTTCAAGGCATGTTGTAGCAACTCTTCAACATCATAATGTTGTTGCATCTCCACTATGTCATGAATATCTCTATTCAAACCCGCAAGAAACCTAGCCATGGTGGCTTGTGGAGTTTCTTCAATTTCCGCCCTAGACATCAACAACATCAACAACATCATATTCGAGTAGTACTGATAAGTGTATTTTATACACTTATTTAGCATTAGTTTTAGGCCAATTCTAATTAAATTGTGTTGAATTTTTGGTGAAAATTGGCATGATATATCTCACACTTTGAATGTATTGTTTCATAGGAAAACAAGTGAAGAAAAATGATAAAAAGGAAAGCAAATAGAGAGGACACACTAGGAGCAGCAAGGTTTCAATTTTGAAACCCCAAGGTTTCAAGCTTTTACAAGGACAACTCAAAGTGGCAAAAACTTCGATTTTGAAACCCTAGGGTTTCAAGATTGGAACCCAACCGTTTCAAGCTTCAACAACTTTAAATCCAAGCTGTCCCTTTCACTAACCTTATCAAGTAGCATGTGACGTGTCAGCCACATAGAAAAAGGATATTTTTTTGTTTGTTTCTAGGCTTTTGTTGGTTAGTATATATTGTCTAGAAGAGAGAGAAACGGACCCATCATCCATTTTCCAACATCTTTTTATTTTTGTAGAGAAAACAACCTTTGTAAATAGTTTTAGAGAGAGAAAGAAGATCTAGAGCATGGATGGAGTTTGAAGAAGAGCTTGTAGAGGGAGAATCAACTTGGGTTTTCATCACTCTTCAAGATTCAACTTCAAGAATTAGAGTTTCTTCTTTCCTCTCTCTTTATTATGTTTAGTTGTTTAGTTTTTGTTCCTTTTATTTTTATAATCATGTCTTGCTAAAACCCAAACTAGGGATTGGATTGAAATCTAGTTTGGGGAAAACATTTGGATGTTTGGATTGAGTTTTTTATGAACTAATTTTTATGGGTTTTATTTATTTCTCTAGTTATTGTCTATTAAATGCCTTGTTTGGCCATCTTGGTGTTTATATTGGTTGGTATTGTGAGGTATCGACGGATGAAACTTTGCCATAGACCATTAGAGAAATAAACCATTTGATTGTTGCTTAGACATAATCAATGATTAATTGGATGGGTAATAGTTGCTTGTGCTTAATGGGTCTTCCAATAGTTTAAGATATCGACGGATAGTTAAGCTTTTGGTTAGACACGACTGTGTAGCTCGACGGAGTGCATAGTTAGATTAGTGCAATCCTATTGAAACCCCATTGACTCAATTCAAGGATTACCAATTTGTTTCTCCCTTAGGCTAGGTGAATTTCCAATTCCTAGTGTTAATTACATTAGATTGAGTAATTTCACTTAGGTAGGATTAGTTTAATTTAGTGTTTAATCAAACTCAAACCAATTCTTTTGATTTTATTTCCTTGTTTACGATGACTAGTATTAACACAAGTAATAATTAAGCCGTTGTCTTTGTGGATACGACATTTGGGTTGCACCATGACGATTCAGTGCTCTTGCGGATAGTCTAGAGCTTGTCAAGTACTCATCAACACTCTTTGATCCTTGCCTAAAAGATTGCAAGCTTTAGTAAAGAGAGTTGACCTCTTTCTCATCACACTCTTCAACTCAACCAAAGTATCAATAGGTCGCTCCAAATTTCTTCTCCTTGATTGCACTAATTGATTCCACCAATTCAAAGCATTATCCACAAATTCAAAGATAGAAATTTGTACCTTCTTAGGTTCGGCAAAGGGGTGATAATCAAAGTACATGTCCAATTTTGACTCCTACTCCAAGTAATCCGCAGGGGTCCCTCTCCCATTGAATTTAGGAATCTTGTACTTGATGTTGTCGTTAGACTCATCTCTTTCAACACCTCTCCTAGGCTGCAAGTTTTCATTGTAAGTTTGACCTCCAAGTTCTTGTTGCCTCAAGCTCTCCATTGGATCCAACCTAGCAACTTGTCTCGGTGGTGGAAGTTGAGCTCGATCATTGTTGTTTGCGGCATTAGCTCTTTGTTGGGGAGGTTGAGCTTGTTGATTTTGTCCCTCCCTTACTTGTTGGACATCATTAGCCAAAGCATCAAATCTAGTATTCATGGCATCCATGCGTTGCATTAGGGTTTGCAACATAGTCACCATATTTGCTTGATTTGCTTCTTCTTGACCTTCCATGGTACCTACACAAAGAACAAAGATTAGTAGTAAAAATTCCTCACAAGTGAGTGTGTGTATACCTTTGTTGTGCTCTCGTGTTTGCACTCAACCTATGGATTGGCGGTCCACTACTCTCTTGATGATCTCACAAGATTATGCCTTTTACTAGCTTCAATAGGCCTAATAAGAGCAACTTGATAGATTGCTTCTTTCTTCTCGTGACTTATTTGAGGAACAAACAATTAGTAGAAAAACTTTTGTGAATCAAAGAAAAGTGATCTTAAACCAAACCAAACCAATTATGCAGCCTCTTTATGTCGATTTCCTTCTCCAAACTTGCTGCAAAAAAACTCAATTAAACACAAATCAATCAACTCAATCAATTAGGAACCTTAGTACCACTTAGATCCAATTTTGTACCACTTGTCTCCAATAGGGTTTCAACCTGAAATTCTTCAAATTAAATCTCAAATCACAGCAAAAGCAACCCAAGAATCTCAAACAAACAATCAATTAGGGTTAATTGCAACCAATTGAATCAATTGCACAAAACAAAACCCTAATCCCCAAATAACCTAGATAAGAACTATGAACATGAAAAATTTCGATAACAACACAAATTTTTTTGATTTTTTCAATATTTTTTCCAGAAACATCACACTAAAAGAAGTCTAAATCTCAAATTTCAAAGCTTTCCGAGCTCAAACGAATCCTGAACAAAAATCACAAGTTTCTGTTCGATTTTTTTTATATATTTTTTGATATAACTACTAGTTATAAGGACTCCAAATATGAAATTTCAAAGCAATCAGAGTTAAGATGAATCCACTATGATTTTTCAAAGTTTTTGATTTTTTGAATTTTCAACTAGATGAATGAGATGGATGAAAAACTTGATGATTGATGAATAGAAGGATAGATTTACCGATTGAAGATGACAACCTATGCTCTGATTACCAATTGATATGAATCTAGTTGCTGATCGAGCCAAAATAGACCCTATATTTATGATCATTTTCCTATGCTTTTTGCTATTTTTATGTGGAATTTAACCCTATTTTGCAAGTATTTGTGTTTTTAGGTATTGAAGAGAAGAAAAGTGGAAACTTGTTGTTTTTCACTCTTTTTGGAGATATTTTGGTGACTTTTTATTCAATTATGGAGTTAGCCATTTGAAGTGAAGATTTGGAGATTCGAAGTTCATGTTTGAAGATTTCTTGAAGAATTAAGGAGCAAAGAAGAATTATTTCAAGAAGCAAGAATTGAAGATTTGAAGCTTATTTGCAAAGGATTGAAGCCAAGCCCAGAAGAAGCCCGGAAGTTAAGGATTTTTGGATAATTTATATGGGATTATACTCAGCCCATATAAGTCCATAATTGGAGTTAAAATCCTAATTGGTGGTGCTTATATCCAAGGAATTATCCAAATCCCGTAATTTCCCGTAACTAGTCCTATTTGGAGTAGGAATTGGCGCAGTCTCGGTAGAAAGGCCATAACTTTCTGCTCAGATGTCTGTTTCAAGCCCATGAGTAGCCGTTGGAAAGCTAATTCCGAGATCTACAACTTTTCTTTGAAGTCCAAAGCCCAATTCTGCCGTTTTCAAGCCCAAATCTGCCAGTGAAGTTTCTGCAGAAATCCAGAAAATTCCAGAATCCTATTTTGACTTGGATTCTACTCTAGGATGACATCTAATCCAACTTGGAGACTAAGTCAGCCCCTAGAACATCCTAGGCTCTTTTCCTAAGTCTAATATGAGTCTTTAGGTTATTTTTCCACTATAAATAGCCACCTCCTGTAACACAAAACACATATACACAATTCTCTATCATCTTTTCTTAGAAAATATTCTAGTTTTTCTTCTCTAGTTTTAGGCTAAGGGTGCCGCATCCTCTCTTTGCATAGAGGGGGGCGGCAACCCTAGGAGATTTCAAGAAGGAGATTTTGCCTCTTCAAGTTTTGTAAGTTTTCTTATGCCTCTCATGGATTTATCCATGAGTCGCTAAACCCTTAATACTTCTTATCCTTTGGTGAATCAATCAATTGATTATGGTGAGATTTGTGTGCTTATAATTTGATGTTTGTTCTTGGTTGATAGTTATTAATTCCCTGTTTTAATTTTATGATCTTGATGATTGTGGATTTAGAACTGCAGCTAGTGATATGATTTGATAGATCTATTGTTAGATCAAACTTAGAAGGACCAATTCAAGTTTGATTGTGTGGTAACAATTGGGGGTGAAGGACCAATTCCTCCCAAGGGATTAATTAACCTTATTTGAAAGAATAAGTTTGGTTATACTTGTTATGCATGTGTGAAAACTGTTCTTAATGTTTTGTTCTTATCAACTGAGAAGCTGGACCAAGGCAATTGGTTGTTAAGAATAAAAGGGATAATATAAGCTGGACCAAGGTAATATTATCTAATATACATTTTAGGGTTTCCTAGACCAAGGATCATCGAGAATAAAATATTAAGTTCATCTTTCAAATCAATGATCCATAGTTAATTTGATTGAATTCTACCACTGGAGAAGAAGTATACCTTTTAATTATTGTTTTCTTTATAAACTTCCATAGATTTAGATTTAATTTACTTTGCTTTGTTTTAAGTTTAAATTGCTTTCTCAAAATCCCCTGTTTTCTGTTTTAAAAGTAATTTCTAGAAAAGATTTGTTCTTGGGAATAAAGTTCTTCACCCTTCTCTGTGGGATTCGACCCCTACTTACTCTATCTACTTAGTTTTTGTGGGGATTATTTTATGGTCATTGACGACACGATCAGTTGCTTTAGGTTCAAATCCACCTTTGAGACCTGCCAAAGATCAACTTGAAATAACCAAACCTCTAGACTTGTAGGGATCGATCAACCTATCCCAAAGATCTCCTCTTCGTTCGTTGGCCTTAGAACTCCAATTAGACCTGCAATTGAACTCCTAAGATCACAAGATTCACAAACAATTAAGCAATCACAACCTAATTGTTTGCTAGGACTCTACAAGATTGAAGAACCCTAAAGTATGCTCAAACTAGAACAAGGAAGCTAAGATAACCAATTGGGTGAATAAACCTCAACTTTATTTAATCAACTTAACTTGTGTTTACAAGAGGGATATGGACCCTTTATATAGGGGAAGGGTCGACGCATAACCCCCCTTAAACCTCCTTGTAGGCGGTTTACACATAAAGGAAGGATCAAGGAAATAGCCTACTCCTTGTCCTACTAGGAAAAGTAAATATCATAACATAATTAAGCAAGGATTGGACTTAGTCGAACAAGGCCCAATCCAATGTCTTCTAAACTAATTAAATAGCTAATCTAAGATAGAATTAAGACCCATATAGCCGAATTACACAATGAAAACCCTAATGCTCATTGATTTCAAGTAAGGTGCATAACTTGGAATCAATTGGAATATTCCTAGAATCAATTAAATGAAGCTTTGGACTGATGGGGATATTCTTGCTCAAAACATCTTCAATGGACTTCAAATCTTCAAGATGAGTTCGAACAAGGCTTTTTAATGCATCTTTGAACTTCTTAGCTCTTGCTCTAGTCATCGGACCTAAAGGCATCTTAAATGGATCAAATGGCATCTTAGGCAACTCCTTGGTGCTTGAATCATCACTTGCGCAAACCCTTGCTTTTTCAAGCTTGTCCTTGCTTCTTTGCCGTATACGCTCATCCTCTCCATGATCTCCATTGTCTCCATTGTGTTCTTCAAGACCATGACAAGCCCTTGGCGCATCAAGTCTTATTTGACAATATTAAAAGCATGGGCCCTTATTTGAGTATTTTCGCATATGTTAGGATCCTAAAACTAAACACAAAGTGTTCGCGCCAAAAAATCTCTTTGGAGATCTTGGTGAAAGGGTACCGAGCGTGCCAACCAATTTTAACCGGAAATTGATAAAAGGATGCGAGGAAAATAAAAGTTCAATTTTGTTGTAAAAATGAAATTAAAAGTGCGGAGAAAATTAAATGATTGCTTGAGGTGCAACAACATAAAATAAACCAAACGATTTGTAGATCCTGAATCAAAGTCACACAAATGTGTTTAAATCATTGATTCCAGACTTAGAAAACATAAGAAATGCTATGGAAAAGGTTATTTTCTTGATTGAATTGCGAGGGATGACAAAGAGTTGTTGATTTGATTGCATCAAACATGTAAATACAAGAAGGAAACTTGTAAAAACAAGGTTGATAAGATTAATAAAATAAAAATATCAAGTGAGAACTTGATTCACAAGAGAGATGAAAGTGCAGGGCTTGAAAAAGGATTGAAAGCACGGAGCTTGATTGAGGATTTTTCTCTGAGAAGAGTTGTTTTAGACCTGGAGTCTGAGTTGTGTTGTTGATGATGAAGATTGGCTGTTGTGTTGTTGTGTTGAAGTCCCAAAATTTCGTTGGAGGCTGCCTATGTTTGGCTAGGGTTTGATCCGAGGTCGAGATTGGTTCCCTCCTGATTCATCCTGATCCTCTGAATTCAAATTCTGATCAAATCCCATAAATCAAGGAAATTACAACCAATTCAGCCAGCCATTATTTTACCATGTTTTTGACCCTAAAAATGTGATAATTATCACATTTGATTGCTGAATTTTGAAATTAGGAAGGTTCCAAAGCTCGGTGCAGCGAAAAGGGGTGAAAAGCCAAGTGCAGCGAAGCAGAATGGTGCAGAAATCACTTCTGAATGCCATGAACTTTGATTCTTCATCACTTGAACATTAAACTATACTCAACATAATGCCACTAAGCTCATATTTAAGTATCATCAAAATCGGATCAAGGAAATGGCTTAAACCGAGCTTAATCAGCCATAATGTCCTTAATTGAAAACCGAGTAAAAGTTATGAAAGGTGGCAAATATGGCTTGATTCTTCCATATAGCTTATATAACTGTAATTCAAGTTTCAAAGCTAATGGTGAAACCGCCATGCTTAATTGGTCCCGTATTGAAATCTGTCCTTAATTGCAAAAAATGCAAGTTTTCCTCCGAGCTCAGAATGAGCTGAAATTTGGGCAGAGTGTTCTTCATGATATTCTGGACAACTTTAATAAAGGATGTTACCCCAAATTCTTTCATCTTCCTTCTCTAATTCGAAACCCTAATCCTTTTGTCCTTAATCGAAAACTTATGAAAAGTTTAATCCGAGAGGGCTTGAATCCAATTTTAGAGGCATGGGCCGGCCTGACCCAATTTGTTCAATATGTGGGGCGGTCCAAATCTGTCTTCAATATAATTTACTTAATTTCTATAATTTAATTAATTAAATTATAAGAAATTAAGATTTTTAAATAAAAAATCAATATTTTCCTAATTGACTTTGGACTAGGGTGGATTAAATCCAACCATCCATAGGACTTTTGGGAGTAAATCTCAGCCCTTGATCTTGTACCAACATGTGCATTTACCATTTTGCCCAAAGTGTGTAGCAACTTGCCCCCCCTATTTCATTAGTTATGGTGTGTAGCAAAATTGCCTAATGAAATATAAGCTCCCAATGAACTTCAAAGATTGCAATTTTATTAAGTTTGGTGGCTTAGAGTTTTGCCAACACAATAAATTACATTGCAAGTGGCCAAAATGAACTAAGGCCAACAAAGAAATGAAATCCAATTACTTGAAATCTAATGGCTTATCAATTTAAAGCCATAAAGATTAATGTTGATCATGGCACCAAATTTTGAATAATGGCACCATTAATATCAAATTGTATAAAACAAAATTAGTGTGGGATTTTGATCAGCCAAAATTATGCATCTTTTTATGGTCATTTTCCTATGCTTTTTGGGTATTTTATGCTTGATTATGCCTTAAATTTGGTATATTTGTGTTTATAGGTGCTAAAGTGAAGAAAAGTGCAAAATCACTAATTTTGTACCTTTTTGGAGCTTTTTTGGAGGATCATTTACACAAAAATTTTCCAAGGACAATTTGGATTAAGAATGGAGCCAATATGATCGTGATTGAAGAGCTTGAAGAGTCACTTTTATCATCATAAGATTGATTTTCAAGAGTTTGAAGCAAAGGAGCAAAGTTGAATTTCAAGGCAAGAAGACATGTCAAGAGGCGTCATAGCACTGGAGTACATGGGGCGCGAGGCAAACCCATGGGGTGCCAAGCATGCCACATGGGCGCCGAGCGCTAGTCGGGAACACCACTCAGCCACACAAGGAAATAGGCGACCTGGGGCCTGAGAGCAACGCCCTGGGCGCACAAGCCAACGACATGGGCGCCCAGGGGGAGTCGGGGCATGACTCCGCGCGCGCCAAGCATGCTATCACGTGTCACTTCTTCTTGAAGCTTCTCCAATTGTTTCCAGATTTGGCGACCATTCTGTATTTTGGCCATAACTTTTGATCCAGAGCTCCGTTTGAGACAAATGAGTAGCCGTTGGAAAGCTAACTCCAAGATCTACAACTTTCGTGTTTCGGTGGAAGCCCATTTCGGACGTTTTCATCGACGAAAATGCACCTGAAGTCAGCGGACAGAAACTTTCTTGGGCCTTTCTTGCGGGATTGATCATAATCCCAAATTCTTATTTGGATTAGCTTGAAGACTTGGAGAGCAGCCCAGCACGTCCTTAGGGTTTGTTTAGCTCTAAATTAACCCTAAGCCACCATCTATAAATACCCTCTTAAGTCTAAAACCCTAGGAACATATCGAAACACCTAGAACAACTTACACACACATCTTTTCTCTAGGTTTTGCGTCGATAGGAAGAAGGGAGGCTGCCGCCGGCCTCAACCATTGTAAGTCTCTCATGGATTGCTTGCAATCCATGAGTAGCTAAACCTTTAATACTTCTTTTCCTTAGGTACTTTTGATCAATGAATCTATGGTGAGACTTTTGTTCTTAATAATTTGAGCTTTTTCTGTTTGAATACTTTTTTTTATCTCTATGCTTCATCTTATGTGTTCATACTTTGATTGATTTGGTGCGCAACGTATCTTGAGATTTATGAATTCTATAGTTAGATTCAAGTAGCTTGAGTCAAGCTAAAGTTGGTCCAAGTAACAATTGTAATTCTAGGAGTCCTAGGTTCAATGGGATATCAAACCTTGTTGAAATTTTTAGGCCGAGATGGAAATTGATGTAGGCAAGTTTGGTATTGATTTATCATGCATGTGGAAAAGTAAATCTTAATACTTGTCCTATGATTCTTCACAGGGTGAATGTTTGATTAGGAACAATAGAGATTAATTTAGCTAGTAGAAGTTAATTCTTCTTAGCATGTTGGAGGGTCGAGTATTCCTCTCCTATACCAATTATTCAAATGGAGTTGTTTAAGATATTAAGAGGATTACTTTGTTTCAATGAAAGTTGATGTCTACGTCTTAGGCTATATACCGATTTGGGGTAATTTATGATTCTTAATTGATTACAATTTAAGCCAAATTTATGTTTAGTGTCTATGATCCATGATTCACTTGATCAACATCCCACTTCTTGATGCAATTCAACAAGTACCAAGGTATGCAAGGCTTCTTAAGCAATTGTGTACAAACAAGAAAAGGTTGCAAGGTAAATTGAATGTTGGAGCAACATTTTCTGCTGTTTTGCAAAGACATTTACCTCCAAAATGCAAGGATCCTGGTATGTTTTCAATTACTTGTTCAATTGGAAATGGTATCATTGATAATGCTATGCTTGACTTGGGAGCATCTTTAAGTGTCATGCCTTATTCTTTCTATCAAACTTTAAAAATTGGTCCTTTAAAATACACCGATGTTGTTCTTCAATTGGCCGATGGATCTTTGGTGCATCCCAAAGGTGTGCTAGAGAACATTTTGATTAAAGTGCAACATTTAATTTTTCCTATTGACATTTTTGTTATGGAAATGGAATGAGAAATTACAAAGGATCAATGCCCTCTTTTATTAGGAAGGCCTTTCCTAAGGACTTCTCAAACCAAAATCGATGTTTTTGATGGCTCATTGACGATGGAGTTTGATGGTGATGTAATTCATCCTAAACTTTCATCAAATTTATCTTTGAAAACTAATGATTTTGTTTGTGTAGTGGAAAAGTGGGTAAAGAAAGAATTAGGTACAACATCTTCAACCATGGCAAGTGAGCAACTTTCAAAGGGGAGGCAAAGGATTACAAGCTTTCGACAACGCAAGGATGAGAATTTCCACCTAGCTTGGGAGAGATTCAAGAAACTTTGTGCCGATTGCCCTCAACATGGCATTTCACAACAAGTTTTGATCGAGTGCTTCTATCAAGGATTAGAAGTCGATGATCAACTTCTTGTGGATAGCATCAACAACATACCCTTGTGTGGTCGTACTGTGAAAGGCGCATATGAAGCATTGGAAGCTTTGACTCAAGCAATTGCACCTCCAAGTTGGATCAAGAAGAAAAACAAAGAGAAGCTTGGAGAAAGAGGCAAAATTTCCAACAACACGCGTGAAGATATCAACAAGGAATTGAAGGAAGCTCGAGAGAAGTTACTCAAAATTGATGGAGCCATAATTGAACTTTTCAAAGCCATGAGTGACACTCTCAACATCACCGTGGAACCTTTGAAGGAGCACACTCAACGTTCCTTCACAATGGAGAATAGTCCACGAGGATATCTAGCCAAAGACATTAAATGAAGGCGCTAATTGGGAGGCAACCCAATACACTAACATCTATCATTTTTCTTTTGAATTTTCTTTTTCTTAGTTATAGGTCATTTTGCATTTTCAATTCAAGGGAATCAATCAAGCAATGGAGACAAGGAAAGGAAGCACACATGAAGAGCAATTGGAGCTTACACTTTGCAAAAATAGAGAAGGTTTCTTTAACTCTAACCTCATTTAATTTCCTATGTTTGATTGATTGATTGATGCATATCAATTAATTTTCTTGGATTGAATGTTTTTCCATGCATATTATCATTGTACAATTGTCTCATGCATCTCATACATATAGACTCTTAAGTGATAAGAACATAAGGTCAATCCTTTGATGGTTATCAAGTGGAATTTTTTATGAAAATTAAGTGTTTTTGGATTGAAGAATTTGGAATATGGTAAGATTTTTGGATGGTAATTGAGTTGAAGTTGGAATTGAGTTTGGTAGCAAAAATTGTAAAAAGGAAGCAAAATGAGGAGCCAAACCCGATCCCAGCTGGGGCCCCATGCCGCAAGCCTGGGCACCAAGCTGGACAGCCCCGGCGCCCAGCCGTAAGTGCCAGCGCTGGAGGCTGAGTCAGGGCGGGCGCCCAAGCGCTTTGTCTGAGCACCCAGCCAGATGGCTTGGGCACCCAGGTGGCGCGGGCTGTGCGCAGACAGCTCCACACACCCATACTCATGCCGAGCCCTCCAACACTTACAACCCATCACCCACCTTAAACACTATAAATACCACCCAACATCCACTTCAAACCCTTCAACACCCACCTTCATCCAAACCCACTCAATTTTCTTTTCTCTTGCCTACATACGCATATTCACTCACTTTAATCTTCAAATTTCCCTACTTTGTCACTTACAAATCATTTCTTTCATCTTTTTATCACCTCAAACACTTACCCATTAGATTATCCAACACTTTTTCCATCAAATCCATCAATTTTTCAAATTTTCAAGTTTTGGAAAAGTGGTTGTTTTCTTTGGATTATTGTTTGGAGTGATTAGAAGGGAGATAGGAGATAGTTTGGAAGTTGATTGCAGCATTTTAGAGCATTGGAGAGTTCTACATTGGATTTTAAATAAAGATTTTTCAAGAAACCCTACAAGGTAACCTAGTGCCCACCAAGTGTTCGAGAAAATGTCAAGAAGAGTGAGAGCAAGAGCTTCAACATCTCAAGCCGCACCAATTAAGGAGGAAACCACCATACAACCATTCCTTAGTGTGCCGCCACCCATATTTGTTGATAATGAGTGTCAAGAGTGGTATGAAGCAAGTATCACAACTCTTTCATTATAGAAAAAGTACTTCCAACCAACATTGATCAAGAACATGGAGTTAGCCCATTGTTTGTCAATAGAGGTTGGGGATCACTTCTTCAAGTAGATGGATACTACTATCCCAATTTGGTGAAGCAATTCTATGCCAACATGGACAAGGAGCGTGAAGGTTATTCCTACACCATCAACATAATGGTCAAAGGTAAGTACATTGTAGTTGATGAGGAATATCTATGCCGTTTACTTGATTTGAACAATGAGGGTAGCATGTTCTATTTTACTTATGTTAATGGAGAGCAAAGGACCGCTACCGAGAGCACATGGAAAAGGGATGGTGCTTTAAGGAGGTTTGACATTCCTCTTGGTATGGATAGCCAAGGGAATAGAGAGGTAAGAGTAAAGTACATGGAACCAAGGGATAGACTTGTGTGTTACTTATTGCATCATAATGTCATTCCTAGGAGTAGTAACAAGCATAAGCTTCACATTGAAGACTTCTATGTTGTAGACAAGCTTTGCCATGGATTAGGTCATAGAATACCAATGGCTAGGTTGTTACTCTCAAGGATGTGGGAAGTAGTTCATTCTTCACATGAAGATAAGGCATTTGTTTTCCCATTGTTGATTAGCAAGATTTTGGTCAATGAAGGAGTTGAAGTCGATGGTGAGTATTGCTTCAACAATGAAGACAATGTCATTGGTGTGAATTGTTTAAGTCATTTGGGTTTAAGGAGGAGAGTTGTTGCCAATGAGGTACATTGGTACATCGTGCAAAGAAGGATTTATGCACAAGGACTTGAACAATCACAAGGGACAAGACAACCATCCTTGGAAGTTGATGAAGAAAATTTCCAAGAGCTTCCTATGAGAGAATTTCAACAACTTATGGTTCGAGAGATGAGGCAACATAGGAGTGAAATGAGAGCTTACATGGAACAAATGGAGGACACCATACGTGATTCCATGGGCCAAAGGAGGCCAAGGAGAGGCCATTGATTCTTATCCTTAGGATGTCATATGTTATGAACCTTATTATGTTTTGCATTTTTATCATGACATTGCATGCATTTGTATTTGTGATTGTATTTGTTCTATTTGGATCTTATGTAAGACTTATGTGTTTGGATGCTATGATTGATACCATGTTTGATTAATTTGCTTAGATTGAGCATCGATTTTCTTGGAGAATTAATTCTTGCATGTGTCAATTAATTAGATTGCCCCACTTATTGTGATTTATTGCTAGTTGTAAGTTTGCTTGATTTATTAGATTGGGTCGACACTTTCTTTCTAGATCGAGTCTTACTTGTGCACTTCATTTTTCCAAAAGTTTCCAAAACAACATGTTTTGAAATTTTTTGTCAAAATATTAGCACAACACACATTGAGGACAATGTGTCTTTTAAGTGTGGGGGGAAGAAGTAGTCTATTTGAAAGATCCTATTTTTCTTTTCTATCTTATTGATTAGAGACAAATTTTTCAAAATTTGAAGAAAATCAAAACTTAATAGAAGTATTGTGCTATTAATTAAATTTTGATTTAATTTCCATGAGTATAATCTTTTGTAATATTAATTTGGTTTGAATACATTGAAAATGTTTTTCAAATTTTCTTATGTATAATTTCATTCTTTGATTGAGAAGTGTAATTAATAAGGTTTTTCATACCCAAAAATGGTTTGACAAGTGCATTACTTCTATAACTTGTGTTGAATCTTGTGTGCATTTATAGAAGTATGTCATGGATATGTCAAAGACTAAGTGTGGGGGTATGAAGGGTAGCTAAAATATTTTAAAAAGAAGTGTTTTCATGAAAAGAGGAGAAGAGATATTTTCTTGCTAAAAAAAATTAATTAATTAATCCATTGTTGTCACTCTTTTCTTTAACAAAAGGAGTTAGTAACCATTGGAAAGAGGATAATAGGCATGGAATGCGGAAATATTGTCCCTCTTGAAAAAAAATGAGTGTTAGTAACCTCAAAATAAAGGGAGCTAGTAGCCCCAAATCATGAACATTTCTAAGGTTAGTAACCTTGCTTTCTTAAAAATAAGCTGTCCTTTTTAGCCCATTCTAATCTTTGATTAATATCCATGATATTGCTTTCTCTTTGGAAATAGATGTAAATACAAGCCTATGGTAAGTTTTCCTTGTCAAATTCATCCAAGGTATGTTGATCTTTGAAACTTCATTATTGATTGGAGTGATTTTGTGCATAGCTAATTTGAATCTTATGGTCTTTGTATTTTTACTAACCTGTATTGCATTTGACTAGAAAATGTAGATTAAATTCTTAATTTTTTAGAAGTACTTTGTTTTCTAAAGTTTGATGTCTCTAGTTAATGTTACATAATGTTTGTGGGTATCGTTCTAGTTAAGTAAACCCTCAGGAGACTATAACTCCTCCTTTATAGACGTATAGAGGTTTAAAGGCTTGCGTCACAAGCTAAGTGTCGTCGTACACCTACGAAAGTGGAATCAATATGTTGTTTAGTTTAGGACTAACATTTTTTGTTTACTTAGGATTAACCTTAGTTTGCTAGGGAATAGAAAAACTTAAGTGTGGGGGAAATATGATCAGACCAAAATTATGCATCTTTTTATGGTCATTTTCCAATGCTTTTTGAGTATTTTATGCTTGATTATGCCTTATATTTGGTATATTTGTGTTTATACGTGCTAAAGTGAAGAAAAGTGCAAAATCACTAATTTTGTACCTTTTTGGAGCCTTTTTGGAGGATTATTTACACAAATATTTTCCAAGGACAATTTGGATTAAGAATGGAGCCAATATGATCGTGATTGAAGAGCTTGAAGAGTCAATTTTATCATCATAAGATTGATTTTCAAGAGTTTGAAGCAAAGGAGCAAAGTTGAATTTCAAGGCAAGAAGACATGTCAAGAGGCGTCATAGCACTGGAGTACATGGGGCGCGAGGCAAACCACATGGGGTGCCAAGCATGCCACATGGGCGCCCAGCGCTAGTCGGGAACACCACCCAGCCACACAAGGACACTGGCGACCTGGGGCCTGAGAGCAATGTCCTGGGCGCACAAGCCAACGACATGGGCGCCCAGGGGGAGTTGGGGCATGACTCCGCCCGCGCCAAGCATGCCATCACGTGTCACTTCTTCTTGAAGCTTCTCCAATTGTTTCCAGATTTGGCGACCCTTCTGTATTTTGGTCATAACTTTTGATCCAGAGCTCCGTTTGAGGCAAATGAGTATCCGTTGGAAAGCTAACTCCAAGATCTACAACTTTCTGTTTCGGTCGAAGCCAAGTTCAGACGTTTTCATTGACGAAAATGCCCCTGAAGTCAGCGGACAGAAACTGTCTTGGGCCTTTCTTGCGGGATTGATCATAAGCCCAAATTATTATTTGGATTAGCTTGAAGACTTGGAGAGCAGCCCAGCACGTCCTTAGGGTTTGTTTAGCTCTAAATTAACCCTAAGCCACCCTCTATAAATACCCTCTTCAGTCTAAAACCCTAGGAACATATCGAAACACATAGAACAACTTACACACACATCTTTTCTCTAGGTTTTGTGTCGATAGGAAGAAGGGAGGCTGCCGCCGGCCTCAACCATTGTAAGTCTCTCATGGATTGCTTGCAATCTATGAGTAGCTAAACCTTTAATACTTCTTTTCCTTAGGTACTTTTGATCAATGAATCTATGGTGAGACTTTTGTTCTTAATAATTTGAGCTTTTTCTGTTTGAATACGTTACTTATCTCTATGCTTCATCTTATGTGTTCATACTTTGATTGATTTGGTGCGCAACATATCTTGAGATTTATGAATGCTATAGTTAGATTCAAGTAGCTTGAGTCAAGCTAAAGTTGGTCCAAGTAACAATTGTAATTCTAGGAGTCCTAGGTTCAATGGGATATCAAACCTTGTTGAAATCTTTAGGCCGAGATGGAAATTGATGTAGGCAAGTTTGGTATTGATTTATCATGCATGTGGAAAAGTAAATCTTAATGCTTGTCCTATGATTCTACACAGGGTGAATGTTTGATTAGGAACAATAGAGATTAATTTAGCTAGTAGCAAGTTAATTCTTCTTAGCTTGTTGGAGGGTTAAGTATTCCTCTCCTATACCAATTATTCAAATGGAGTTGTTTTAGATATTAAGAGGATTACTTTGTTTCAATGAAAGTTGATGTCTATGTCTTAGGCTATATACCGATTTGGGGTAATTTATGATTCTTAATTGATTGCAATTTAAGCCAAATTTATGTTTAGTGTCTATGATCCATGATTTACTTGATCAAAATAATTACCTAAAGGAGAAGAAGTATGTTTTTACTCATTGTTTTTCTCAAACTCTCTCTTTTAAATCTTTAGTTTAGATCTCTTTTAATTGTTTTCTAGTTTAATTAATCTATTTTCAAAAACCCATAAAAATCTCTTTTAGGTTAGATTTTATTTTGTAAGATTTATCTTTGATTCGATCATACCTTCCCTGTGGATTCGACCCCTACTTGCCCTAGCTATTTGTTATTGGTTTGTGGGGATTTATTTTGTGATTTGATCAACGACCGGTCAGATTTAATCAAATTTCCCACGCACCAAATTGTAATTGATCATAAAGGAAATCAAACCATAAGAAATTGGCCAAAAGCTTTTCAATCAAGGCCAAAAATAAAAAATGGTAACAAAATTTTCACGCCACTTTAATTGTTGTTGGAGGTAGCATTGTTCTTTTGTCACAAAAAAATGGCTTCTTGTGACATATTTTCTTGACTCATCACGACAAGTGCCATCTAGTGATGAATTCACCATTTGCCACCAAATGTGGTGATTTTTTTTTATTTAAGGCCGCATTAGCTATTGGGGCGGCTTTGTCCACTAAGCTTTGTATGAACTTGGTGAGATCAATGGTCTCAACACCATCTTCTTTGCCCCCCGGGCGTTGCATCCAACCTCCTGGTTATTTTGCTGAATACTTCATTTTGAACTTGTTGCCTCTCCTCCATTTTGTCCAACATGGCCCATATTTGAGTCTTGATATCATGTATGGTCTCTGATTGGTCTTGGGAAAGATCAACATGTACCTGATCAACTTCATCTTCATCATGGAGATTTTCATCTTCTTGAGCGTCGGGTTCTGAAAAGTTATCAATCTCCAGGTTGTCCTCATGTTCTTTGATCTCAGAATGATTTTCAATTTCCTTGTAGGTGGTGGAACCATCAGCTTCTTCAAAATGAATGTGGTTAGAAAGTTGCCCCCCGAGCATAACTTCATCATTTGCCACTTTGTTTTCATTAGTTTGCTCATCACCATAATCGTTGCTACTAACACTTGAATTCATATTATCAATGGTGGCATCATCTATTGGTTCATCACCACTTTTAGTGCAGTAAACACTTTCGGTGCTATCATCTTTGGTGCCGTCATCTTCAGTGCCGTTGATTTTGGTGCCACCATCTTCGGTGCCGTTGATTTTGGTGCCACCATCTTGGGTGCAGTTGATTTCGGTGCCGCCATCTTCCTCCATGGCATTAATTAAGCCATTATCATGAGTGTTAGTGGCATTATCATCATGTTTGGAGGGAGTAGCGGCCTTAGCACCATCTTCTTTGCCCCCCGAGTGTTCACCATCTTCATGAGACAATTTAATTGTGTCATCGTCATCACCACTTTCATTCATGCCATCAATAGTAACTTTAGTAACATGGGTGGTGTTGCTAGTAGTAGTAGTGGTTATCGAGCTCAAATTATGCATGTTTTTATAGCTATTTTTATATACTTTTTGCTATTTTTATATGTGTTTTTACCCCATTTTGTTAGTATTTGTGTTTTTAGGTCTTGAAGACAAGAAAAGTGAAAACTTATTGTTTTTCACTCTTTTTGGAGCTATTTTAGTGACTTTTTACTCAACTATGGATTTAGTCATTTGGAATGAAGATTTGAAGATGCGAAGTTCGTGATTGAAGATATTTTGAAGAATTGAAGAATTTATTCAAGAAGTAAAAATTCAAAATTTGGAGCTCATTTGCAAAGGATTCAAGTCAAGTCCAGAAGAAGCCTTGAAGTTGAGGATTTTTGGATTATTTATATGGGAATATACTCAGCCCATATAAACCTATAATTGGAGTTAAAATCCCAATTTGTAGGCCTAATATCCAAAAGAATTTCCAAATCCCGCAATAATCCCGCAGATCTGTGATATAAGCCCGGTTTCAGCGCAGTCTTCGTAGAAAGGCCATAACTTTCTGCTCAGATGTCCTTTTTAAGCCCATGAGTAGCCGTTGGAAAGCTAACTCCGAGCTCTATAACTTTCTTTTGAAGTGCAAAGCCCAGATCTGCCATCTTCAAGCCCGAAATTCAAGTCGAAGTTCCTGCACAATTCCAGAAAATTCCAGAAAATTCTAGAGTCCTCATCTAACTTGAATTCTACTCTAGGATGACACCTAATCCAACTTGGAGACCAAGAAAAGCCTAAACCGTCCTACCCTATTCCTCCACTATAAATAGCCACCTCCTGTATCACAAATCACATACTACACAATTAATCTCTCATATAGTTTTATTCTTTTTTCTACCTTTCTTTAGTTTTTAGGTTTTTCTCTAGTTTTAGAAGAGGAAGAAGTTGACACCCTCTCTAGCAATAGAGGGTGCGACGTCCCTAGGGTTTCAAAGGGGAGATTCCGCCTCTCCCTACCTCTGTAAGTATTCTTATGCCTCTCATGAAAATCCATGAGTAGCTAAATCCTTATTACTTCTGATCCTTTGGTGAATTCAATTAATTGATTATGGTGAGATTTCTTTACTTATAATTTTGTGTTAAGTTCTTGATGATAGTAGTCAAAACCCTGTTTTAATTTTATGATTCTGAATCTTATTTGAGTTATGTGGCCACTAACGATGTAAGAGGAAGGTCTATGGGTAGATCAGGCTTAGAATTAATCACTCAAGTTTGATTGTATGTAGCAAATTAGGTTTGTTTAATCGCTGCTTAATGGGTATTTGTCTATCGGAGGGCGAGAAATTTCTCTTTGTATGGTTCTACTTTGTAGGCATGTGTGTAAATTAACTGTTCTTAATGCTTTGTTCTCAAGTGATCTTTAAGTCCTAAGAAAGTAATCGATTGCTGAAGGAATAATAGGGATAACTGCAGCTCTAATCGGCCTCTTATCTAAAATACATGTTGGGAAACCTATATCAGTTGTCAGTCAAGAATAAGATGCGAAATTCACCTTTTAAATCGAGGATCCATAGTTAATTTGATTAAATCATACCACTGGAGAAGAAGTATGCTTTATAATTATTGTTTGCTTTATTAATCTGCTTTAGATTTAGATCTAGATTTAATTTGCTTTGCTTTTATTTTTAGTTTAATTGTTTTCTTTATAATTATAATTTACAATCCCCTGTTTTCTGTTTGATTTTTGGAAAAAATCTTTCTTTCTTTGTATCGTTCATCACATAAACCTTCTCTGTGGGATTCGACCCCTACTTGCCTTAGTTATTCTAGTTAGTTATTGTGGGGATTATTTTTACGGTCCCTGCACGATACGCCATAAATTTTGGCGCCGTTGCCGGGGAAGGGAATTGAATTGAGAAAGTGAAGAGAGATTAGATCCAAAAATTAGTTTTTTGTTTTTGTTTTTCCGTTTTTTCTAAAGAAAAAAAAGTTTGCGTCGATAAAAAAAAATTTGTTTTTGCGTCGATAAAAAAAAGTTATTTTTCCGTTTTTCCGATTTTTCTAAAAAAAAAGTTTTTTTTTCCGTTTTTAATTTTAGGGTTTCCGATTTTTTTAAAAAATTATTTTTCTTTTCCGTTTTTCCTTTTTAAAATTTTAAAAAAAATATTTTTATTTTCTGTTTCTGCTTTTTTATTTTATTTAAGAACTGTTACTGCTAATTTTTCTTTTTAGTTTTGTTTGATTTTTCTAGGAAACTGCATGCCAAAGACAAGAAGTGGTGGTATAGAAGGTTTAGAATTCAATCCTGAACCTGAAAGAACACTATTTCAGAAGAAGAAGACACAAAGCCGATTATAAGAAGAGGAGTCATCTGATTCAAGTTCTCAACCAAGTTCTCCTAGATCTGTTGTTTCAACATCGTCAGAAGACATGGCTGAAGAAGAACAACCCAAAACTCTGAGAGAGTTAGCTGCACCAAACGTCAATGCCAAACGCTTAGCCATTCGTTACCCAGATACTAATGGAAACTTTGAGATTAAATCTGGATTTATTCAGATTTTACCCAAATTTCACGGTTTGCCTGGAGAAGATCCTCACCGACATCTAACTGATTTCCAGATTGCCTGCGCATCTACAAGTATTCAAGGTATTCCTGAAGATCAATTCATGTTAAGAACCTTTCCGTTCACTCTTATGGACCGAGCAAAAGATTGGTTATACCTCCTACCCACTGGTTCAATCACATCTTGGACGAGCCTTAAGAAGCTGTTCTTGGAAAAGTATTTTCCTGCACACAAAACATCAAGCATAAGGAAGGAGATTTGCGGAATTAAGCAACGCTATGGAGAAACAATGCATGAATATTGGGAACGTTTCAAAACACTTTGTGTGAGCTGCCCCAATCACCAAATCAATGAAAAGTTGCTGATCCAGTACTTCTACGAAGGATTACTACCGTTTGACAGATCTTTCATCGATTCTGCAAGTGGAGGAGCTTTCATCGACAAAACTCCTGCCGAAGCTTGGTCTTTAGTGGAAAACATGGCTGCAAACACTCAACAATTTGGATCTCGAGAAAACTATTCAAGAGAAGGCCCTACAAGAAGAATTAATGAAGTTTCTACCTATTCCACCTCATTGGAGCAACAACTTCAAGAAACGAATCAACAAATCGCTTTGCTCACTGATTTGTTCCATGCAAAATTTTTAAGTGTGCCATGGGTTTGTGCGACTTTGGAAGACAACAAACAAGGAGTCAATGCCGTGGGATTACAAGGAGCTTATCAAAGGAAGCCTGAACCTTATTGGAGACCTGAACAACTGAGTCAACAATATGGGAACCAAGGTAATTTTCAAGGAAGGCCGAATTTTCAAAGACCTAATTTTCAATTTACACAAGTCATCGAGTTACAACAAATCAAAGAAGCTATGGAGATGATGAGAAAACAAATTAGTCAATTAGCTAGTGATTTGAGTGATCTTAAGACACAAGGTCAACAGAAGATTCCATCACAACCAAAGGTACCTCCTAGAGAGAACGTTAGTGCAATTTCTTTAAGGAGTGGAAAAGAGTTGCAAGACCCTCCAAACCATGCCTCACATCAACAAGAAGAAGGAGAGCCGAACTACACCAAAGAAGATTTACAAGAGCATGCCGAAATCAAGATTGAAGATGAACTCAATAACAAAGGAGCTGCGCTGATTGAATTTGTTTATGTTATAAGTTCTAAGTTTGTTAACAAAGGAGCCATTGAAGATTCTTCATCAACAAAGCCTGATTAGATTTCCAAAGGAAGACAAAGGATAATGGACATTCGACAACGCTACAACGAGACTTTCCACCAATTTTGGAGGAGATTCAAGCAGCTGTGCGCCGATTGCCCTAATCATGGATTCAAGGAAGGAATTTTAATCCAAATCTTTTATGGAGGATTGGGACTTAAAGATCGAGTTCTTGTTAATTCTTTCAGTATAAAACCACTACATGAAAGAACCCCGGAGAAAGCATTCAATGCTCTTGAGGAATTATCTCGGAGGACGAAATCTTCAACCTCCCATGAGAAGAAAGATCTAGCGAAAGAAACCAAGAAGGAGCTAGAAATCAACAACAAAGAAGTTCAACCGCCCCTGGAGATCGATCAACCAAGCAATTCAACTAAGAAGCAAGATATAGACCTTGAACATCGAGCTAAAGTTGCAAGCATTCTTCAACGTAAATTGGAGAATGTTCCCCAATTTTGGCAAAGGTTTAAGAAGCTATGTGCTGCTCACCCTCATCATGGTTATGATCAAAGAAGATTGGCTCAAATCTTCTACCAAGGATTAAGAGCTTCTGATAGATTGTCTGTCGACACTCTTATCTATATTCCCCTGTTCGATCACAGCACTACTGACATATACGAGATATTGGAGAATTTTGCTTAGATGATAACCAATACACCGAAGGAAGCTGCTCAAGGACTCAGCCCGGTTAAGCCCGTGCCACACAAGCCAGTATGCCCGGCTGCAGCATGGCCATCGACCTCACATGGCCGGCCAACACCGGCAAGGCACCCCAAGCTTGTGCGACATCGAGCCTTGCCGCGCCTAGCCCGGCTACACCCGAGCCACATGCCCGAACGACACCAGCCGATGCCGTGCCGCCTGCCCGGCCCAGCCAGGCCACTACCGCGCCATCCGTGCCGCCTGCCCGGCCATGCTCGGCTTTTTCCGCCCCTGCTGCGCAGCCGCCCAAGCTTAGACCAACCTTGCCCTCTCCTACCGCGCAGCCGCCCATGACATGCTCGGCCTTGTCCGCACCAAGCCGCGCCACCAGCACCTCGCAACCGACCATGCAAGCTTCCAACCATGTCGACATCAAGCAATGCCCAGCCTTGTCTACGCACCATGTCTAGCCATGCCCGGCCCTTGCCAAGCCATTCGCGCACCATGCCGCGCCACCACAAGCCTATGCCGCGCCATGCCGAGTCACAACCATGCCATTGCTTAATGCTTTGATCTTTTCAACTCTTGATAAAATTCAACTTGAAACTATCAAAATCATTGAAGAGAGTAGAGTTATCGAGAACCTGTTGAAGGATTACACCCAAAATTCCTTCACCCTTGAAGAATAACCTTCTTTAAGGCAGTCTAGGCAAAGACCTTAAAGAAAGATGCTTATTGGAAGGCAACCCAATATTTTTACTAACCTTTAATTTTTCTTTGTTTTATTTTATTTTATTTTTTAGGATTTTCTATACCAAAGGAGACAAAGGAGCTTTTCATCGATATGAAGAAATCCAATTGGAGCTTATGCTTGGAGAATAGAGAAGCTTTCTTTAACTCTATCTTTTTCTTGCAATGCTTTAATTGATTTTTCTTTGATATGCGATTCATATAGATATAGATTATATAGGTTAAATAGGATTTTAAAAGATGCATATTTATTTTTGCTTTGATTTTCCACGCTTGTTTATACATTGAGGACAATGTATCTTTTAAGTGTGGGGGAGTGAGTCTAAATGCATAATTAATTGGTAAAATTGGTATAATGTTTTCGAAATTTTTTTCGAAAATTTTGATTTTATATGCATGTATTAAGTTATTGATTTGATTTTTGATTGATGATATCTTAAGAATTTTTAAGAATGATTGATTCATTGATTGCTTTATAGTATGATATCTTATTTCTTAGATTAGGTATAATTGAAGTTTGTAATATGAGCTTATTGCTTATTATTTCTATGATTGCCTATTTTTAGAACTTGTGTTTAATTTTTATTGAAACTAAACTTATGAAAGTATTTTATGGATATGTCAAAAATAAGTGTGGGGGACTATCTATATTAGAAGGGTAGTTTTAAAAATCTTTTTCATAAAAAAGAGTGTTTTTCATGCAAGAGGAGAAGAGATATCTTTTGCCTTAAAAAAAATTAAAAAAAAATCCATTGTTGTCACTCTTCTCTTTAAACAAAAGGAGTTAGTAACCCTTGGGAAGAGGATAAGAGGCATGGATCGGCAAAAGTATTGTCCCTCTAGAGTGCTATTAGCCTCACAAAAATAAAATAAAGGGCGTTAGTAACCCCTAAGCATGAACACTTTGAGGTTAGTAACCTCACTTTTCTAAATAAATTACCATTTGAAAATCATTATAACCCATGCGAAATTCTTGATTTGTATTCATGGTATGCAATTGTTTGAGTAGTAGAGATAAAGATGAAGACATAAGCTTATAGAAAGAAGTAGTTATAGATATGATAAATGATAAGTGATTAGAGCTGCTTTAATTATGGTTACTTAAGAATGAGGATGCTTGCTATATCTTGATCTATTGAATTGGATACTCTTAATATTCTTTGTTATTCTGATCTCATAAATTGAATTGATCCTTGATATATGTATATGATTCAAAGTTTTTCAAAAGATTTGAACAAGACTCATAATCTTAAATCTTAATTTTTGTTTGTCTACACTAGTTTGCTAGGGACTAGCAAAGATTTAGTGTGGGGGAAATTATGATCGAGCTCAAATTATGCATGTTTTTATAGCTATTTTTATATACTTTTTGCTATTTTTATATGTGTTTTTACCCTATTTTGTTAGTATTTGTGTTTTTAGATCTTGAAGACAAGAAAAGTGAAAACTTATTGTTTTTCACTCTTTTTGGAGCTATTTTAGTGACTTTTTACTCAACTATGGATTTAGTCATTTGGAATGAAGATTTGAAGATGCGAAGTTCGTGATCGAAGATATTTTGAAGAATTGAAGAATTAATTCAAGAAGTAAAAATTGAAGATTTGGAGCTCATTTGCAAAGGATTGAAGTCAAGTCCAGAAGAAGCCCTGAAGTTGAGGATTTTTGGATTATTTATATGGGAATATACTCAGCCCATATAAACCTATAATTGGAGTTAAAATTCCAATTTGTAGGCCTAATATCCAAAAGAATATCCAAATCCCGCAGATTTGAGATATAAGCCCGGTTTCAGCGCAGTCTTCGTAGAAAGGCCATAACTTTCTGCTCAGATGTCCGTTTTAAGCCCATGAGTAGCCATTGGAAATCTAACTCCGAGCTCTACAACTTTCTTTTGAAGTGCAAAGCCCAGATCTGCCATCTTCAAGCCCGGAATTCAAGTCGAAGTTCCTGCACAATTCTAGAAAATTCCAGAAAATTCTAGAGTCCTCATCTAACTTGGATTCTACTCTAGGATGACACCTAATCCAACTTGGAGACCAAGAAAAGCCTAAACCGTCCTACCCTATTCCTCTACTATAAATAGCCACCTCCTGTATCACAAATCACATACTACACAATTAATCTCTCATATAGTTTTATTCTTTTTCTACCTTTCTTTAGTTTTTAGGTTTTTCTCTAGTTTTAGAAGAAGGAGAAGTCGACACCCTCTCTAGCAATAGAGGGTGCGACGTCCCTAGGGTTTTAAAGGGGAGATTCCGCCTCTCCCTACCTCTGTAAGTATTCTTATGCCTCTCATGAAAATCCATGAGTAGCTACATCCTTAATACTTCTGATCCTTTGGAAAATTCAATCAATTGATTATGGTGAGATTTCTTTACTTATATTTTGTGTTAAGTTCTTGATGATAGTAGTCAAAACCCTGTTTTAATTTTATGATTCTGAATCTTATTTGAGTTATGTGGCCACTAACGATGTAAGAGGAAGGTCTATGGCTAGATCAGGCTTAGAATTAATCACTCAAGTTTGATTGTATGTAGCAAATTAGGTTTGTTTAATCGTTGCTTAATGGGTATTTGTCTATCGGAGGGCGAGAAATTTCTCTTCGTATGGTTCTACTTTGTAGGCATGTGTGTAAATTAACTGTTCTTAATGCTTTGTTCTCAAGTGATCTTTAAGCCCTAAGAAAGTAATCGATTGCTGAAGGAATAATAGGGATAACTGCAGCTCTAATCGGCCTCTTATCTAAAATACATGTTGGGAAACCTATATCAGTTGTCAGTCAAGAATAAGATGCGAAATTCACCTTTTAAATCGAGGATCCATAGTTAATTTGATTGAATCATACCACTGGAGAAGAAGTATGCTTTATAATTATTGTTTGCTTTATTAATCTGCTTTAGATTTAGATCTAGATTTAATTTGCTTTGCTTTTATTTTTAGTTTAATTGTTTTCTTTATAATTATAATTTACAATCCCCTGTTTTCTGTTTGATTTTTGGAAAAGATCTTTCTTTCTTTGTATCGTTCATCACATAAACCTTCTCTGTGGGATTCGACCCCTACTTGCCCTAGCTATTCTAGTTAGTTATTGTGGGGATTATTTTTATGGTCATAGACGACACGATCAAGTGGTGTCATTACTAGAATTAGTGGCACCAAATTCATTATCACCATCATTCGTATTTGAAGTGGTGTTATCAGTGGTAAGTTTCTAGATTGCGGAATCTACGTTCGTCCTCATATCTTTTCTTGCCTTGCTTCTTTTACGAAGCTCTTTTCTTCTCCAAGTCTTCTTACTTCCTTGAATAGGTTGGCTAGGGATTTTGGGATGTTGCACCCTTTGCCATTCACCATTTTGAGCTCTTGGAGTTGGCCGCACCATTCTTGGCCGAGCACTATGCACCACACATTCTTTATGGAAATTAACTTCATTCTCCATGGCTAAAGCTAGAAATTCTTCTTTTTGGTGATCTAACAAAGGCCTTGCTTCATGTTTTGGTTGGAGTCTTTGCTGATGGTTCAAGCTTCAAAGCTTTCTGAAATTGCTTTGTCACGGATGACATCATTTTGGATGAAGATGGTGTGGATGAAGAAGTGGATGGTGCCATATGCCATTTTTTCCGTCTATAGTATGGAGAATGTTTTTCATGGGTAAGTTCTCTTGGTTTGGAGAACCTTTGTGCCATTCGCCTTGATGGTGCGGAATTTTCTTTCTGGAAAGTTGGAATTGTATCAAAATCCAATCTTCTTTGCACCATTTTTCTTGGTGGTGGATCTTTTGAACGCACCATCTCTTGCTTTGCACTAGGTGGAGAAAACTCCAACTTTTGTCTACGAGCAAAATTTCTTAACGCCACTAATCTTGGAATCCATGGCCGTTCAAGTTGGTGCTCCCAAGGTTTAGTCTCAGAGTTGGCATAACCATATCTTCTGATTTTGGTGCAGGCATCACCATTTGCATCTTTTCGCACCAGATGTTTATGCACTAGATTTCTCTGCACCGGCACCACTTTTTCCTCCATGGCCAAGTTTTCTGCCTTTTCTTTTTTCGACAAGCGGCCAATCTTTGGAAAATTTACCATCATCTTTTCAGTAATTTCTGGTGGTTGTTGAACAAGTGTGGCAACTTGGTGCTGTGCGGCCACTAGGTGTGGTGTGGCAACTAGGTGCGGTGCGACCACTGGGTGCAGTGCGAGCACTTGGTGTGGTGCAGCCACTTGGTATGGTGCGGCTACTGGGTGTGGCGCCTGGTGCTGATCGAGCCAAAAACAACCCTATTTTTATGGCTATTTTATTATGATTTTGGATCTATTTATGCTCTAATTTGCCTTATTTTGGTGATATTTGTGTTTTTAGTCTTTATAAGATGAGAAATTGGAAATTGTTAATTTTCACTACTTTTGGAGTTATTTTGATGACTTTTTACACAAATATTAGCAAAGTAATTTTGAGTATAGATTTGGAGATGCGAAGTTCGTGTTTTGAAGATTTCTTGAAGATAATTTGAAGATTTGAAGATCATTGAAGAATTATTTCAAGGAGCAAAAATTGAAGATTGGAGCTTATTTGCAAAGGATTGAAGCCAAGCCCAGAAGAAGCCCGGAAGTTAAGGATTTTTGGATATTTTATTTGGGAAAATACTCAGCCCATATAAATCCATAATTGGAGTTAAAATCCCAATTTGGGTCCCACAAATCCAAAAAGATATCCAAATCCCGTAATTTCCCGTAATTAGTCCTATTTGGAGTAGGAAATGGCGCAGTCCCGGTAGAAAGACCATAACTTTTTGCTCAGATGTCCGTTTTAAGCCCATGAGTACTCGTTGGAAAGCTAACTCCGAGATCTACAACTTTCCTTTGAAGTCCAAAGCCCAATTCTGCTGTTTTCAAGACCGAATCTGCCTGTGAATTTTCTGCAGAAATCCAGAAAATTCCATAATCCTACTATGACTTGGATTCTACTCTAAGATGACATCTAATCCAACTTGGAGTCTAAGTCAACCCTAAACCGCTCTATCTATGTTCATCCACTATAAATAGCCACCTTAGGCCTAGATTTTGTGTGTAATTATTATTCTCATAAGATATATTGTTTAGTTGAAGTTTTGGAGGAGAAAAACCTAGGAGCTGCCGCCCCCTTCTCTTCCTCATCCATAGATAAGTTCTCTTCTTCATATTTGTGGATGCTCACTCAATTTATGAGTGAGTAATCCTTTTCTTTTCTCCAATGTAGAATTTAATTGATCTCTTGACTATTATCATGGTGAGATTTTGTGCTTATATATGAGAATTGTTTTGGGTATTTCTTAGATCTCTGTTTTAATCCTATGTTGTTTGTTTTGATGGGTTGGAGTCGACACTGCCTTGATAAATTATGTTAACATTAGCTAGATTAGATCTAGAATTAGAACCTCAGATTTAATCATATGTAGCAATTGGATGAGAGTTAGACCTCCTTCCAAGAGAGATAAGAATCAATGACCGAGAAATTGCTTGTTGTGCTTGTTTATAAATTACTTGTACTTAATGCTTTATTCCTAGACAATCCTTAAGCCCTAGAATGATAATTGATTGTTGAAAGAGTAAAAGGGGTAGATTAAGCCCTAGAACGGTAAATTTATCTAATTGAGGTAGTTTAAGATTTAAATCACCAAGCTATCCAAGGTTTTCATAATTTTTAGATATCAATGATCCATGTTATTTATGTCAAGAGGGAGATTAATTCTATGTTGGAGGGTTTTCTTTAATTGTTTTTCTCAATTTATTCTCTGCTTTTTAATTAATTGCTTTCTTAGTTAATTTTGTAGTTTGTTAGATTTAATTTTAAACTCTTTTCCAAAATTGTCTCTATTTTATTTTATTTTAAGAAAAAGAATAATAACCAATTTCTCTGTGAGTTCGACCCCTACTTTCCCTAGCTATTCTTAGTTAGTAATTGTTGGGGTATTTATTTTATGGTCATTGACGACACGATCATAATTTTGGCGCCGTTGCTGGGGAGATTGTGTTTTATTTTCTTTTTCTTTTTCTTTTCTATTAGATTTGCACTTGATCATCTTTGTTTTGCAGAAAAGATCCAATGGCGCAACCACAAACGTTACGGGAGCTGAACGTCAACAGTGAGATGCCGCCGCTTTGCATTGATTATCCTAGTTTGGATATGACTTGCAAATTGCCGTCAACAGTAATCCACAAGATGCCTACTTTTCATGGAGAACTTCATGAGAACCCTCATGATTATCTACATAGTTTCTTTATCAACTGTGCTGCAATCACTGGGATGCCTCAAGAGGAAGCAAGACTTCAAATTTTTCCTTTGACATTAGAAGGAAAAGCGAGAAACTGGTTCATAAGTCTGCCATCAAAATCCATAAATTCTTGGAAGAAAATGGAGGCAGTATTTTTGAGCAAGTTTTTCCCTGAAGCAAAGCGTGCAGATGTCAGAAAGAAAATCACCTCTTGTCAACAACAACGTGGCGAGAAGTGGCATCAATACTGGGAGAGATACAACGAGATCTGTGCAAGCTGCCCTTACCACAACCTGAGTGAAGCACTTTTGATCCAGAATTTCTATGATGGATTACTCTATGACGATCGAATGTATATTGATTCTACAAGTGGAGGAAGCTTTACACTCAAAACACCGGAGGAAGCAAGGAAGCTGCTCAACACCATGACAGAAAACATCCATCAATTCAGTACAGAAATTCATCAGCAAAGGAGCTTGAACCAGAATTTCTTCAAGGGATCAATGATCGTTTTGATAAAGTCAATTCGGCAATTACTTCCTTGACAAATTTAGTTCAACAACTAGTTTTGAATCAAGTAGAGAAACAACACCAAAACCATCAAACACACTTGTATTCAAATCTAGGTTGCACTAATACGCAAGCGGGAATTAATGCTATTGAAGAAACTCAACATTGGTGTGCACAAAAGATGGAATTGCCTGATGTTTTAGCCCCACCTGCGATATCTTCACCACCAGCATTTGTTTTCCCTGATGTGTCTGATGAACCAATGCAAGGAGATGAGGAGACCACAACAAAGAGCAACTTACCTGCTGAACCACCAAAAGCTGATCAAATTCAATCAGAAGACGAATGGATGGAGGAGATGCGAGCTAAGTATGATCCACTACCATTCCCTCAAAGGTTTGCACAACAACTTAATTCACTCCGGAAACTAGAGGTAAACATTCCAATGGTAAATGAGATGGTCAAAGTACCAAGGTATGCTTCTTTTCTCAAAGAATTATGCATCAATAAAAGAAAGCATGCTGAAAAATATGCTTGTATGAATGAGAATATATCTGCTGCATACCAAAGAAAATTGCGACATAAATGCTATGACTTAGGATCTTTTTCAATTCCATGCAATATAGGAAAGAATAAGGTGGACAATGCCATGTGTGAATATGGATCTTTAATTAATATCATGCCTTATTCTGTCTATAAGCAATTAGGAATAGAACCTCTACTTGAAACTGATCTTACTATCCAATTTGCTGATAGAACTAACCATAAACCTGAGGGTTTAGTTGAGAATGTTTTAGTGCAAATAGGAGATTTTGCTTTTCCTGCAGACTTCTATGTCCTGAAGATGAGTGAAGATGATCTATATCTACCTTAATTACCACTGCTGTTAGGAAGACCGTTTCTAACATTAGCAAGGATGAAGTTTGAAGCACAAGATGGAACAATCATCATGGAATTTGATGGGAAGCCAATTACATTCAACATTAATGAAGCCATGAAAGCTCCTGCTGAGATCCATTCTATCTTTGCCATTAACACAATCGATGTCTGCTCTGAAGATGTACAAACACTTAACCAAGAAGATGAACTTAAAGTTGTACTTACTAAGAGTTTGCATCAAGGCGATGTCGAGGAAGCAGAAGTCCAGATGCCAGAAGAGTAGCAGAAGCTGTCAA
>AWWV01006805.1:0-15955 GCA_001974805.1 Corchorus capsularis
AACCAAGCCGTCTAACTAATTGATTAATTTCTAAATTGAATTTTTATCGTAAAGCAAATGCTTAACAACGTCAATGTTGCTATATTGTTGGAAAATTGAAATCGATAAAGGTATTAGATTTTAGTTAAATCAGGTGATACCAATACTCTTTGGTTAATTAATTTAGAGTTTAGGGCCTATATATGCTACATATATACATTGGGATTTAATTGATAATTTTTAGATGTAAACTATTGTTCAATCATGTGCACGTGTGAGTATTTGATCATAGTTACAATTTTTACTATTGATCAGAACTTGTTTTTTCTGGATATCTAGTAATTAATTATTTACATATTACATATTAATCCTTAAAATATAAAATTAAAATTTTAAAATTAAAAGGGTATATAAAAGTAATTCTAGAGATCTAATAATTAATTATTTACATATTACATATTAATCCATTAAAATGTAAAATTGAAAATTTTAAAATTAAAAGGGTATTTTAGATATTTCAGGTCATGGTTTTTGAAGTTTAGACTTATATAATATATATATATATATAGATATAGAATATATATATATATATATATATATATTTTGGAAGTTTCACCATATCTTGGGTTCGAAAAGAGGGTTCACTAAGGTGCTGTTAATTAAACCCTTACGGCCTTAACCCCTTGTCAAATTGAAACTTGTCCACTTATTTACCAAATTTGGTTTTTAGAGAATTCTTTTTTTCTGTGTATAAATTACAAACATAGTAAAAAGAATAAATATATTTTAGATTAATTAGTATATAGCTGTATGCATTTGATTAATTGTTCCTCTTTTAAATCTTACACCTTCAAAAATGAAAAATCAATATCATAAAAAGAAACTGAAATTGAAAACTTTTTTCCCCTTACAAAGCAATGCATTAGACTATTCATAGCCTTTCGGCCAAAAAAAAAGAATATTCATAGCCCTCTGGGCAAAAAAAGACAAAAAAAGGAAAAAAAAGACTATTCACAGCCCCTTTTTGGCTTCAAAATCTATCAACAGCAATCCAGCAAATCGCCCATATTAATCCTAATTCACCCCATTTTAAAGAAAAGAATAAGGAATAATTTTAGAAGAAAACTATTATTATTATTATGTGCCAAAAAAAACTATCATTATTATTAAAAAAAAACAATGCATCATTATTATTTTATGCTAATTTGTCCATATATTTTGGCCAAAAAAAAAAGTACTTCGTATAATGGACCGTCAGATCCTTTGTTTTGCTCATTATGGACCGTCGATCTGAATTTTGGACATTATAACTTGTTTTTGTACACGAAAAGTTCGTTCACATCACAACCCAAACACCCCCCAACCAAAAAAAAGCAAAAAAAGAGTAAAAGGAAAAGCTCGTTTCTTGCTTCCTTACAGTCTCCGCTCTCCACTCTCAGTCATTATTTCAGGTAAACCCCATACTTCCTTCTACTCTAAATTTACCGTCTTTCCGGTGATTCCGATGCTCTATATCTTAGTTATCGTGATTTTTGTTCTTAAATGGCTATGGTTGAAAAAATGGCATTGAATTTATATAGAAATCTTTGATTCATAATGGGTTTTGCATGTTTGGGTCTTTGAGGCACTTTAGTTTTTATTAGTACTATTTTTGGAATGGCATTTTGGTTATGGATCATGTGTTTCCTTCTCTGTTCTTGAACATTTGCTGTGATAAATTTCTGAGAACTTGAGATTATCTTGACATGGAGTTTGGGTTTCTGTTCTGTCTTGTCTTGAACTAATTCTTTGCATGTCTGTTTATATCTAAAGCATTATCATATGGTTAGTGCGGAAAACTTTAGTATTTTTGTTGGGTTTAAAGTTGTATTCATTTGTTGTTTGAAGGATTTAAAATGGGGTTTTGTTGACTGGCTTGTATTGCTTGTTTGACTGAATAACATCAGACAAAAAGTTTTTGAAGGGGGCTTCTTTTAATTGTTTTCTTAAAAATGGCGAAGCTGGTGATTACAGTCTCCGGTTTTCTTGATTGGTCTTGAATTTGTCATGGTAAAGTTTATGGTGGAATTAAGCTGATGTTTACATGGAGTTTTTATTTTGTTTTTCACCTGAATTGAATCACTTCCAACTATTTTTCTTCTTTTGTGTGTGTGAAAACTATTCGGGGTAGCGTGCTATGTTCTGGATCTTATTATGAATTTGGTCTGGTAGCATAATGGATGTGATTTTTCTGAGTTTATATATGATTGTCATTAATATTGTTTAATGGTTATGTGATGAATTACCTATAAAAAAAGAGATTAGTTGGGATTTGTTAACCATAATAAATCTGTTTGGGAATGCTCTGTCTAGAAAAGATTCTATTGTTTGTTAAGGAATTGCTATGGTTTTGGATTTTGATTGTGAATGCTTGTATGAAAATTGAGTTTACATATAAGGTGGGATTCATTTAGCTATTGAATCTGATTAGCGTGTTTTATTTTGGAAATTTTTGATTGTTTTGAAGGAAATTCCATAGCTTTCCTTTGACAGCATCCATTTATTGTTGCTTTATGTTTGATTATGGATTTTATGCTATATCCAATTTCATGGAGTTTAGTTTTACTGATATGTGAAACAGGCTTTGTATGGTTATATATTCATTAGAGTGTGTTAAAATTTTCTAGTGATTAAAGGTAATGTCTTCCAATCTTTTATGGTTGGAGTACTGAAATTTGGTTGTAACATATTTGAACGGGAAGATAGGTCTAAACTAAACCATAGGTGAACATATGTCTATTTTTCATACCAATTTCCAAATTCAAGATTGGCATGCTGTTTCTTCTTACCCTAATGAAACTGTTTTAATAGGCAATTGCTTATTTTCTGTTTACCTGTTGATTACAGGTGCAAAATGTTTCTCAAGGTGGAGCAGCAATGGAATGTCATTGTTTCTCCTGAGAAGTTGGTTGCCAAAGGCTTGATGCTCCAGAAAGCTATAGTGGTCCGCCTATTGGATGACTTTGCTAGCAAGAAGGCCAACAAGGATTTTGGATATTTCATAAATGTAACAACTGTGGAGAACATTGGGGACGGCAAAGTTAGACACAGCACGGGGGATGTGCTTTTCCCAGTATCCTTCAGTGGAATCACTTTCAAGATGTTTAGGGGGGAGATTTTGAGAGGGGTCGTTCACAAGGTTCTGAAACATGGAGTTTTCTTGAAGTGTGGGCCAGTCCAAAACATCTATCTGTCTCACCTGAAAATGCCTGACTATAAGTATGTGCCTGGGGAGAATGCCTTCTTCATGAATGACAAGCAGTCGAGGATTGAGAAGGATGTTGTCGTTCGCTTTATTGTGATTGGAACAAAGTGGATGGAGGCAGAGAGGGAATTTCAGGCACTGGTGAGTTTGGAAGGTGACTACTTGGGACCTATTTCTTGAATGTAACTTCTGTTCACCATTTTATGTATTTATTTGGATATATTTGATACTGTTCCTTAGGAAGTTGGTATTGGAATTTGGAAGATGCCGGATGTTAAAAGCTGTTGTGGTAGTTGTAAATGTAGTTGTTAAAACAACACTCTGCAGTTAACTTATGATGATGTAACTAATTGGTCCAAACTCTGTTGGAAATGAGAGTGACCACTCAAGCTCGCAATGTTAGTTGTGGTAATTAATTGAAACTTCAGGGGTTTTTATTATTTCTGAATAGTCTGCTCTGCTGCCTTTGATATAGGATAGGATCATCGAGCATATAAATTGCCATAACAGAGTATCTAGATGGAAGAGGTACATGTGCATTGTGCTCACACCTGGTATTTCTTTGAAAATCCAAAGAAAATATAATAGATTGCTTGAACATTTCAATTTATACAGTTAAAGCAGAGTAAGAGATAACAGAGAAAAAGATGAAACTACATCCTCTGTGTGACTACACTGGTCTATCACATCTTTGAGAAAAACCTGTTGGTCATTAGGTAATGAAGTCGATGACAAAGACAAAAGAAGATCACCTGGACGCATCCCCATCGGAACTTCCATTGTCAGCACTCCAAAACTATATTTGAAGGCCAGGGGGTCTGATATTCTTGTTTCAATGTCTGCTTCCATTGATATTAATAAAATGCTTAGCACCAAAGAAAATGATGCTTGAACTATATTGATAGCACCTTAATGGTTCAATTGCAGACTCCATGATTGAACAGTTCCCCTAATATTGGAGTTGAAATTGCATTGGAACACGATATTTGGAGTTGCGTTTTCGAAAGTGATTGTTTAAATGCAGTCATGGAAATTATACAAAGAAGACTCCGGTATGATCGAAGGGTGCAGCTTTGATTTAAGAGATTCGGGAGTATTTGTCTCTTTTTAATAATTGTAGTATAGTACGTGTTTCTAGAGAGGCTAATATATTAACACATATGTTAGCACCAATTTTACTCAAAAAAAGAACACTTGGACATAGCTCAAGTGACCATAAGACTTCAAAACAATACTAGTCTCTAACAAAATGGAATTGATGTTTTTGGAATATATTATAGTAATTAATTACCTTTGAATTTGCTAATTATGAACAGAAGTTTCTTTCTTAGAGTGCTAATAAATGACTCAATATAGAGCATAGAAAGAGAATTATGAGAGTAAACAAAGACAAAGTAAATTGCATCTTGAAACTAAGCAAATACACACGTATATATATATACCTTGGACTATTAAGTGGTTATTCAAATCAACCAAATTGGGCCTATCGCCTTAGCCAGCATGACCGAAGAGTTCTCCTAATATCACCATTGAGAAAGGCTTGGGGAGTACAAGAGATTGACTGCTAAGGGCTTGAGTAACCTCTTGCATCGTAGGACGAAGTTGGGGATTGCCACTCAAGCATTCAAATGCTAGCTTTGTGGTAGAAACTACGTCGTCTGCAACTTGTTTTATTGGCGGCGAAAGACGTTGATCTATCACATCTTTGAGTGAAATTTGTTGGTGATCATCAGGTACTAAAGCCGACGCCGATGATGCTGACAAGCATGAAAGGAGATCACCAGGGTGCCTTCCCATCAGGACTTCCATTGTCACCACCCCAAAACTATACACATCACATTTCTCATCCACTTTCATTGTATAGGCCAACTCTGCATACAGTTTATCAAAAATTGAAACTTTATATCAATTCTTATATAAAACAGAATCATAACCTAATTACATATATATTACCTGGAGCTACATAGCCGAAGGTGCCTGCAAAAGAGGTCCAGTTGGAAGAGTCGGGCATCAGAAGTCTAGCAGTGCCAAAATCAGAAACATGAGCTTCATACTCCAAATCCAACAGAACATTGTTACTGGAAATGTCTCTATGAATTATAGCTGGTGAACACTGGTGGTGCATATAACACAAAGCATTGGCCACTCCTTTGACAATATTTAGCCTCTTCTTCCAATCCAACTTGCCTGCCTCTTCATTGTTGCTTAAGTTCATTTTCAAACTTCCCTTTTCCACGAACTCATATACCAGAAATGAGTGCTTTGAATGGGAACAAAACCCATACAGCTTCACTATGTTCCGATGCCTTATCTCTGTTAAAGCCTGAATCTCGCGTTCAAAAGCTTTCAAGTTGTTGACAAGCATGTCGTCTTCTGATTGGTGGAGCTTCTTAACGGCCACCACCTCACCAATTGGTAGCACAGCTTTGTAAACATTTCCATACCCTCCTGACCCAATGCAATAGTTGGAGCTGAAATCTTCAGTGGCTTCTACAATGTTTTCGTAGAGCATTCTTCCATTGTATCCCCATAGTGTGAATATCTCTACACATTGTTCTTCCCTTACCTCAGGGTTTCTTCTTTGAATCTTTCGACGAAGAATCATGTAGAAACTTGCAGCAAAGATAAATGAAAGAAACAGAGCACCTAAGAGTGGAAGGACAATTAAAATGATGATTCTGGTGCTTCTTCTGTGACCAATATTGTGGACATTAATGTGAGCACACGGCATTAGTCCTGTGGCATTACCACAGAGGCCTTTATTGTTTCTTAAGGAATCAAAGGAAGCCTCATGAAATGCCTTAATATTGGGAATAGGACCTTCTAATCGATTGTAGGATATATTGACAACAATCAGGCTTTTCAAATTGTCGAAAGCATTTGGGATGGAACCATTGAGCATATTTTGAGAAAGGTTCAATATTTCCAACATATGTAATTTACCGAGCTGTTGTGGTATCACTCCAACAAGGAAATTCTGACTCAAATCTAGACTTTGAAGACCATTTATGTTGCCAAGTGAAAAAGGAATGCTTTCTTCGAGTTTGTTTCTGCTCAAATTCAAGTTCAACAACTTGATGCACTCTTCGAGGTTATCAGGAATGGCTCCACTTAACTTGTTTGATGCCAAGTTCAGATGTGCCAGATTTGACAGAGCTCCAATCTCCAATGGGATTTTGCCTGAAAGTTGATTGCCACTTAGCAAAAGACGGTACATCAATCTCAATGCTCCCAATTCCTTAGGAATCTCACCAGTGAGATGATTTGAAGAAAGATCAAGTTCCTGCAATTGAGTGGCATGCTCCAACTCAGGTGGTATCTTTCCTGATATATCATTGTTGGAGATTTGTAGGCTTGTCAGATTATGGCATTGCCCCCACTTTGACGAGACTTGGCCGTAAAACTTGTTATGACTTAAGGAAATAAAATCCAAGTTCGGATATATACCAAAAGCTTCCGATATATTTCCTGTCAAGTGGTTTCCTTCGAGCCTAACTCTGTATAAGCTTGTGCAATTTCTCAAACTCGATGGAATTGGCCCCGTCAAATTGTTGTTAATAGCTGCAAGATGAGTGAGTTGTCCACCGAGGCACACATTCTCAGGTAATTGACCATTAAGTTGGTTCTCGGACAATTGTAATGATACCAAACGAGTAAGATTGCTCAATGTTAGAGGAACAAAACCTGATAAATGATTACTCTGTAGGCTCAACACACTAAGTTGGGTCAAATTTCCTATGGAAGCAGGAATTCGACCAAAGAAGTTGTTCATACCCAAGTCAAGTGAAGTAATCGACTTAAGCATCCCAACCTCTTGAGGTATTGATCCAGAGAAGTTATTAAAACTCAACAGAAGGCTTGTAAGAGACTTAAGCAATCCTATTTCTGAAGGAATAACTCCAGTAAGATTATTAGTGAACAATTGTAAGTGGGAAAGTGATCCAAGTTGTCCGATTTCTTTTGGGACAGAACCAGAGAGGCCATTCTCATAGAGATAAAGGTATTGCAAATTACTCAAGTTACCTATGGATGCTGGTATATGACCAGTTAGCTGGTTCATTGAAATGTCAAGCATATAGAGTGGGCTCATCAATAGTGTTGAAAGTGAACTCCACCTTCCAATTTCAGAGAAATCATTTATTGCCAAGTCAAGGTAGGCCAACTTGGAAAGGTTCCAAATCTCCTCAAGTATGGCACCGTTGACGCTATTTTTACGAAGGTTCACAGTTGATAAATTTGTCATGCTTCCGATCGAACTAGGCAATGGACCGGTGAGATTGTTTTCATAAAGGTCGAGTGTAGAAAGTGAGCTCAACCTCCCTATTTCAAAAGGAATTTTGCCAGAGAGTTCATTGGTTGACAAATCAATGTAGGTGAGCTTGGAAAGGTTCCCAACTTCGTCAGGTATAGAACCAATGAGTCTGTTGGCACGAAGGTTCAATACTAACAAGTTTTTCAAGCTTCCTATGGAAATGGGTATTTGACCGGTGAGCTCATTATCATCAAGGTAGAGTGTAGAAAGCAAACTCAACCTTCCAATTCTAGAAGAAATATTTCCAAGGAATTGATTGGATGACAAGTCAAGGTGGGTGAGGTTGACAAGGTTCCAAACTTCGTCAGGTATTGCACCATTGAGTCTATTGGCATTAAGGTCAAGCTTGGACAAACTGTGCAAGCTTCCTATAGAGACAGGGATTGAACCGGTAAGATAGTTCTCAAAGAAAATAATTTGAGAAACTGAACTCAAACTACCAATCTCTCGTGGAATTAAACCACTAATATTATTTCTTGCCAAAGCAAAATGTTGAAGACTTTTCAAGAGGCAAATTTCAGGGGGTATATTCCCAGAGAAATTATTGTATGACAAGTCAAGGAAGGTGAGTTTGGAGAGATTACTGATGTTTGAGGGAATGGGTCCATAGAATGAGTTGTTGAGAAGGTCAAGTGTGATCAAGTTTGGGAAAGAAAGAAAGTTGAGACTATGAAGTGTACCTCTCAAACCATAGTGGGCAAGGCTTAGATTGGTGATGCTTCCACCATTGTTGCAAGTGATTCCAAGCCAATTGCAAGGGCTGCCTCCTGCACCCCAAGAAGAGAGCAGAGTTTGGCTGTTGTTGTCAAGGCTTCCTTTCCATTTCACCAGAGTTTCTGCTTCTTTAGCTACACCAACTGCTGAGGAAGTGGAAATAATAATATTAGGGAACTGAAACAGCACAAGCATGAGGAAGAACAGGAATTGGGATGGTATTAAGGAAGTAATTGCCATGATTCCGCTAGTTAATTCAAAGGATTCTGTTTTGTTGCTATAAGTTTTTTTTCGTTGCTATAAGTTAATTTGGGACCTATCAAGGTATTTATATGGAAAAAAAAAAGGAAAACAAGAAGCATTTCAATGTGGGAACTAGACGCCATAATAGAGTCGGTAATATGATTATTAGTGTTGTTTTTAATTTTGTCTGACATTTTCTTTAACGTGTTCATGGTGCTAATTAATACAAATGAATACAAATGTTTTAACCAAAAAAAAAAAAAATTAATACAAATGAGAACTTGGGTCAAGTCAAGAATACAAATGAGAACTTGAGTCAAGTCAAGAAATAAACTCTTTCTTTCTCTTCCATATGGACCCAAGTCAATTCTAGACGTTTGGAAAAAGCTTCAATTTCCCTCCTCTCGTCTGTCTTCATTATGTGTCAAGTCGTCCAGTAGCCTAGCTATTTTCTTCCACGAGTCTTCCACTGTTTTTTTATATGAATCATAGAAAAATGAAAATAACTGACGATTTTATTTAGAACTATATATGTGCTTTAAAAAATAGAAATAGCAATAAAATCTAATTTTTCCCAATTGGGGGAGAGAAGATATTTGGCCAAGTTAATTATTTATATGTTAAATTAAGCACAATCTTATACTAGGATCAATTGCACATAAAAGAAATGGCAGATCTGCCAATATCCGACGTGCAAGGTGTGGTGGTAAGAATTGCAAAATAAGAACAAGATTCACCATCAGATCAATTGCAGCTTCATAACTTGATCCTCAATTTTCTACGCTTGAAGAATTTTCCATGAAAATGGTGTATTAATTGAGTTGATGAAGATATTTGTCTTGTTCACCAACCGACCAATTGCAGCTTTAACTTGATCCAAAAGTTTTCTAGGCTAGAAAAAATTTCCATGAAAGTGGTGCATTAATTGGGTTGATGAAGATAGTTGTCTTGTCCACAAAATGGTCTTTCACTACCCATTACGATCCCCTTGTATTGATATTTCATGTTGAACCAATGAAATGAGAAATGAGAGTCCAATGTGATTTGGTGCTGTCAATTTGATCATATCGACTTGCTTGACGGAAATTAGTAAGACAATGGAGGAGATCACACTTATTGCTTTAATGATTTCAATTGAAAAATCTCGTGTCAATTAACCCTAATACATACTCAAAATCTATTTCATTTCCAACCCCAAAAGCTGGCAAACAAAGTCTAAGGCCTAATTTGGTACTGAGGTTGCGGTTTGAAAAAACTTGGTTTAGAAGAAGTGCTTTTGAAAAGTATTTTTTAAAATTGGAGTAGAAAAATGTAAATAATGTTTGGTATTGCCGTGAAAAAAATGTGCTAAAAAGATAAAATGTCTAAAAATGATATATTAGTTAAAAAAGAATGAGAAAAATAATTAGGGGGATTTTAGTAATTTAATATCCAAAAACACTTTTGAAACACAAAAGCACCTAAAGATTAGCTTTTCAGGTTGACTTGACTTTTGCGGTCAAAATCAGCTTTTCGACACAAACCAATATTTATTTGGTATTGCGTTTGAGTTAAAAGCAGCTTTTTTATCTTCAAACGCAATGCCAAATTAGGCCTAAGTCTTTATGCATGAATATGACTTCGGTAGATACAAATGGTATGATTCTCTCTCTTTCCTCTTCATATGTTTTTTACAAGTTTGCTCATATCCGGTATTTTTCCCATCTTCAGAGCCAATCCACTTTTTTTTTCTTTTTTTTCTCCAGCAGCTTTGCTCTTTGTTGTAATTTCAGATATCCCAGGAATTAGTGAAACAAATAATTAAAGTGGAAACAACAAAGCAAATTTTCTTGTGGACCTGTGCCACAAATCTCCACTATCAAATCAATCAATTACAATGGACAATTATAATAATCTCACTAGCAAACTCTCAATCTAATCCCAATATCATGTGTGATTCTCTCACAAAAACATAAAGCTATCTTAGTTTTTTCTCTTTCACACAATCTCACACATACAAAAAACCTAAACATAAACTGCCTTTTTATACTAACACGAACTCCAAGAATCTCTTTCCTATTAGAATTCTTGTCCACCAATAAAAAAGTCTCTAAAAAAAATCCTAATCCAAATCTAATCAGGAATTGGGTCAAATACTAACAATTTTCTCCTTGACTCAAATTCCTTCATCAAAGCTTAATTGCTCCACCCTTTAACCAAATCTACAAAAGTAACTTTTTTCTTTGTTGGCAAATCCAATTGTGGTTCCGTTATAGGTTGTTAGAGGCGGGTGAATAACAAATTTTAAATCTTTTTTGTTTTTTCTGTGACAAAATGTAAAGATACTAATCAAATGCAAGAAAATAAAGGCACTAATGAACTCAATATAATTGAAACTTAAGCGAAACAATTTGATATAAGAAAACTAGTAAAGCAGTTAACGGACACCGAGTATTGGATGATAATAAAAATGGAGGAGATAAAATTGGAAAGTTAAATGGAGTGAAGGGAGGAGAGATTTGGCGTGTCGATTTATAGTGGTTCGACCCTTCGAGTCTACGTCCACTACCTTGGATACCATACCAAGGATTTAGAAATCCACTAAACAGTAAAGTTATAACTGGCCTTCACAAAACCATTGTACACAAAACCGAGCTTAACTCCAAAGTTCAAAACGCAACAATAAGAAGTGCTCTCCTCGCACTTAATACACCAAAAGTAGCATAAAGAAAGTTTAGAAAACATATCCTCGAAGATCAAGTTACGCAACTTTGATCCTAGTGTACAGTATAGAAATAAAAAAGCTTTAACAACGAAGACTAAAAAACCAAGCACTGTAAGAATAGTCACTAATAAGCTTGGATTATTTGGGAGTGAAATTATGGAGAGAAGAATGCAAAAGCCTTTAACAAATGCTTCAAACCTGACCTCAACAGTCTGATTTGAGTTTAAATAGCCACGGGCTTCAACTAGCCATTATTGGGCGGCTTTTAAATTTCTGCCCCTGTTTTTGTCCTTTTCTGGCGGCCGGCACATTGACAACTTTGACTTGTCCGTACAGTGCAATCCTCATGCGTTGGTCGCTTTAATCTTCAGCTCAGTAGTCCCACTAATGCAACTGTCCGTTTCTTCAACTCTAAGCTCTGTCTTTACTTAAAATTCTTCAAGTGTTCTGCCTTGTTGAGATTTCAAACTTCTTGTGATCTGAAATTGATGCCTTTAGCTTCTGTGAACTTCTTCAAAATGTATTTTTCCAAAAGGTGTTAAGGGCTTGAGGCATCATCTTGTGTCAATGCGACTGGTGAAGCTTTTATTTCAATAGCCTGTACTCGACAACCTTTCTATGTTAAAGCATTCACTGCATATTCACAAGACTGATTAGCTTTTAGACTTGAGTTTATTTTTTTATCATAAAAAACACATGGGTTAAACAATAATTAGTATTAGAATTTGATTTTTGTAAAATGAGTTATTATTATATAGAGATTATCAAATTTACAATATTCAATTACTAAATTTGTTGAAATACGTATATATTTTATGATAACCTAAATAACTTTTTTTAGTAGTTAGGTATTGTAAATTTGATACCTCCATCAATGATGAAGTAGTTACCAAAATGCATGCTTATATATTATAATGAAAACTTACTAATTTTAATTCTGATAGTACACAATAACAATTTCAATAATATGTCTATTTAGCATTTTAAATTGATACTATAAATTTGATAACCTACATTATTCATAACATGGTTACCAAAATTACTTAAACTAAATGGTTACTAAATTAGTTGATAAATGTATATCTATTTTAATTACATAGAAATAATTTTTCAGAACTGGTACTAACCTCTATCATTAATGAAATGGTTACCCTAAATTATTTACTCCCCTGTCCCGAAATAACCGTCCATAATTTCTTTATAGTAAACAAGCATTGTAAATTTCCTAACTTTCATTATTGATTAAATGGTAGCGAAAATTATTTATGATGATATTGCGATTAAATGAAATAATTAGAAAATAACTTTTTTTTTCCAAATAACTTAGTATTATTAGTAATAAAGATACCTGGAGTTGTGTAACCGATTGTGACTGCAAATCAGAAACATGAGCTTCGTAGTCTGAATCCAAGAAAATATTGTTGCTGGAAATGTCTCTATGAATTATAGCTGGTGATGAACACTCGTGATGCATATATATATAACACAAAGCATTGGCTTTTGGTCTTCCAGTCCTTAAGATGATTCTCAAACTTCCCCCTACAAACTCATAAACCAGATCAAATGTTTCTGCATAACTGGAGGTTGGTTAATTTCTTATCAAATCATGCATTACTCAACTTTACTATATTTTTCTTCTTGCTAACTAAAAGAAATTTACGTATGAACTTGCAACATTAGAGAAATTGAACTTGCCTGCTATGTGGAAGTGGAACTAGCATATTTCTTATCTGTTAACTGATCAGAGGAGCTTGATGATATTTGCAGGCAAGTGGGGAAGTAGCAAGAGAGGCTAATTAATAAAAAAAAAAAATGCTTAGCACCAAAATAAATAGCAACTTGAAATAATTAAGAAAATACACATACCTTGCTACTTGAACTATATATACTAATACTTTATAGCATAGGATTAGGAGCTCAATTGTAGAGTTCCCCCAATATTACCATTGAGAAAGCTTTGGGGAGGGCTAGAGATTGACGGATAATTAAGAGCATGAGCAACCTCTTGCATTGTTGGACGTCGTTGGGGATTTCCATTCAAACACGCAAATGCTAGCTTTGTGGTGGAAACTACATCCTCTGCCACTTGATTTTTGAGTAAAATCTGTTGCTCTTTATGTGTTGAAGCAGATGACAAACATGAAAGAAGATCACCAGGATGCCTTCCCATCACAACTTCCAATGTCAGCACCCCAAAACTATAAACATCACATTTCTCATCTACTTTCATTGTATAAGCCAATTCTGCATAAACAAATGTGGAACATACATCCATCAAACATGAATTGGTATATATATATATTATATATATGCTATTTAAACTTATTTCTCAACTTTTAATTTCTTCCCTTAATGCATACAAATTTTGTCAAAATTGAGATCAATTTTTCTACAAATAATCTAATTTATAATTAATTAAAACAGATGTCATGATTAAGGACCGAGTTAAATACCTGGAGCTATATAGCCAAAGGTGCCTGCAAATGAGGTCCAATTGGAGGAGTCAGGCTTTAAAAGCCTAGCAGTACCAAAATCTGAGACATGAGCCTCATACTCCAAATCCAACAAAACATTGTTGCTGGAAATGTCTCTATGAATAATAGGCGGCGAACAGACATGATGCATGTAACACAAAGCGTTGGCCACTCCTTTTACTACATTAAGCCTCTTCTTCCAATCCAACTCCCTTGCCTCCCTATCGTTGCTTAAGATCAATCTCAAACTTCCCCTTTCGACGAACTCGTAAACCAGAAATGGATGCTCTGAATGTGAACAAAAACCATGTAGCTTCACAATGTTGCGATGCCTTATCTCTGTTAAAGCTTGAATCTCGCTTTCAAATGCTTTCAAGTTGTTCACAAGCACGCTGTCTTCTGTTTGGTGAAGCTTCTTCACAGCAACAATCTGACCAACTGGCAGCACATCTTTATAAACGTTTCCATATCCTCCAGACCCAATGCAATAGTTAGAGTCGAAATTTTCTGTGGCTTCCACAATGTTTTCATAAAGTGCTCGCCCATTGTATCCCCACAATGTGATGATCTCTAGAGATCCTGCAGCGCTGGGAATTGTGTTTCTCCTCTGATTCTGATGCTTCTGACGGAGAATGAAGCAACATGCAACCAAGACAAATAACAAAAGCAGAGTACCCATGATTGGAACCACGATCAAAATAATGAGCTTCAAGTTTTTTCTTTGATTGGGGAGAACACAAGGGTTCAGCCCCGTGGCATTTCCACATAGACCTTTATTGTTTCTTAACGCATCAAATGGAGCCTCAAGGAATGCTTTCATGTTGGGAATTGGGCCTTCTAAGTAGTTGTAGGATATATTCACAACCGTCAAGCTTTTCATATCATTGAAAGCATTGATTGGGATGGAACCGTTGAGCGTATTGTGAGAAAGGTCTAATGTTTCCAACACTTGTAATTTACCAAGCTGCTGTGGTATTTCTCCACCAAGTAAATTCTGACTCAAATCTAGACTTTCAAGACCATATATGTTGCTTATTGAAAATGGAATTCTTCCTCCAAGTTTATTATTGCTCAAATTCAAGTTCAATAGCTTCAAGCACTCCCCAATTTGATCAGGGATTGGTCCACTCAAATTGTTTGATGCCAAGTTAAGATGTTCTAGATTTGAAAGAAATCCAACCTCTGGTGGAATTTCGCCAGAAAGATGGTTACCATCTAGTGAAAGACGGAACATCAATTTCAATAATCCCAATTCTTTGGGAATCTCACCGGTGAGATGATTTGAAGAGAGATCAAGTTGCTGCAACTGGGTTGCGTGCTCCAACTCCGGTGGTATCCCTCCAGAAATGTTATTATTGGCAATTTGAAAGCTTGTTAAATTACGGCACTGCCCCCACTTTGGAGAGAGTTCACCGTAAAACCTGTTATCACTTAATGAAATAAATTTCAAACTTGGATATATACCAAAAATTTCTGATATGTTTCCCGTGAGGTGGTTCCCTTCAACCCTAACTCTGTATAAGCTTTTGCACTTGCTAAATGTTGGAGGAATAGAACCTGATAAATTATTATCCAAAAGGGTTAACCAAATAAGACTCGTCAAGTTTCCAATGGAGGCGGGGATTAAGCCAAAGAGATTGTTGGTACTCAATTCAAGATGGGTAACAGATCTAAGCATCCCAATCTCTTTAGGTATTGACCCAGAAAGTTGATTTGTTTGAAGGTAAAGAGTATACAATTTGGTTAAGTTTCCAATGGAGGCAGGGATTGAGCCAGAGAGATTGTTGGTACTCAATTCAAGATCGGTAAGAGATTTAAGCATTCCAATCTCTTCAGGTATTGACCCAGAAAGCTTATTTTCAAAGAGGTAAAGAGTAGACAATTTGGTTAGGTGTCCAATGGAGGCAGGGATTGAGCCAGAGAGATTGTTGGTAGTCAATTTAAGATCGGTAAGAGATTTAAGCATTCCAATCTCTTCAGGTATTGACCCAAAAAGCTGATTTGTATGAAGGTAAAGAGTAGACAATTTGGTTAGGTTTCCAATAGAGGTAGGGATTGAGCCAGAGAGATTGTTGGTACTCAATTCAAGATCGGTAAGAGATTTAAGCATTCCAATCTCTTCAGGTATTGACCCAGAAAGCTGATTTGTATGAAGGTAAAGAGTAGACAATTTGGTTAGGTTTCCAATAGAGGCAGGGATTGAGCCAGAGAGATTGTTGGTACTCAATTCAAGATCGGTAAGAGATTTAAGCATCCCAATCTCTTCAGGTATTGACGCAGAAAGT
>AWWV01006806.1:0-31893 GCA_001974805.1 Corchorus capsularis
CAGAGAGATTGTTGGTACTCAATTCAAGATCGGTAAGAGATTTAAGCATTCCAATCTCTTCAGGTATTGACCCAAAAAGCTGATTTGTATGAAGGTAAAGAGTAGACAATTTGGCTAGGTTTCCAATAGAGGTAGGGATTGAGCCAGAGAGATTGTTGGTACTCAATTCAAGATCGGTAAGAGATTTAAGCATTCCAATCTCTTCAGGTATTGACCCAGAAAGCTGATTTGTATGAAGGTAAAGAGTAGACAATTTGGTTAGGTTTCCAATAGAGGCAGGGATTGAGCCAGAGAGATTGTTGGTACTCAATTCAAGATCGGTAAGAGATTTAAGCATCCCAATCTCTTCAGGTATTGACGCAGAAAGTTGATTTGTATGAAGGTAAAGAGTAGACAATTTGGCTAGGTTTCCAATGGAGGCAGGGATTGAGCCAGAGAGATTGTTGGTACTCAATTCAAGATCGGTAAGAGATTTAAGCATCCCAATCTCTTCAGGTATTGACTTAGAAAGCTGATTTTTATGAAGGTCAAGAGTAGACAATTTGGTTAGGTTTCCAATGGAGGCAGGGATTGAGCCAGAGAGATTGTTGGTATTCAATTCAAGATCGGTAAGAGATTTAAGCATTCCAATCTCTTCAGCTATTGACCCTGAAAGCTTATTTTCAAAGAGGTAAAGAGTAGACAATTTGGTTAGGTGTCCAATGGAGGCAGGGATTGAGCCAGAGAGATTGTTGGTACTTAATTCAAGATCGGTAAGAGATTTAAGCATCCCAATCTCTTCAGGTATTGACTTAGAAAGCTGATTTGTATGAAGGTAAAGAGTAGACAATTTGGTTAGGTTTCCAATGGAGGCAGGGATTGAGTCAGAGAGATTGTTGGTATTCAATTCAAGATCGGTAAGAGATTTAAGCATTCCAATCTCTTCAGGTATTGACCCAGAAAGTTTATTTTCAAAGAGGTAAAGAGTAGACAATTTGGTTAATTTTCCTATGGAAGCAGGGATTGGGCCAGTGAGATTATTGGAACACAATTCAAGATCAGTAAGAGATTTAAGCATCCCAACCTCTTATGGAATGGATCCACTTATCTCATTTCCTGCCAAGGAAATTGACTCGAGACTTTTCAATAAGAAAATTTGAGATGGAATATTCCTAGAGAAATAATTGTGTGACAAGTCAAGGAAAATGAGCTTAGAAAGGTTTCCAATGTGTAAGGGGATGGGCCCATAGAATGAATTTTCACTAAGGTTGAGCCTGGTTAGGTTTGGGAAGGAAATGAAGTTGAGACTATGAAGTGTACCTCTCAAATCATATCCTGCAAGGTTTAGATTGGTGATGCTTCCACCCTCGTCGCAGCTGATTCCAACCCAATTGCAAGGACTGCCTCCAACCCAAGAAGAGAGCAAAGTTTGGCTGTTGTTGTCCAGGCTATGTTTCCATTCAAGGAGAGTTTCAGCTTCATTAGCTGCTGCTGAAGAAGTAAAAATATTGGAGGACGTGAGAAATGGCACAAGCATAAGAAAGAGGCAAAGTTGGGAAGGTATTAAGAGAGAAGTCATGTTTTCTTTGGATAGTTCAAAGGTTTTGGAAATTGTTACCCTAAATTAATTTTGGCTAACCTATTATATGCAAAAATGCATAGACTTTTTCAAGATCTCTCTGGTTAGGGAACATGCACATCAAGTGGACTGTAATAAGTAATAATGAATGGTCAAGTCAAGACAGCCCCGTCTACTTGCACGAAATTTATGGAAGAAAGGTATAAGTTTTATTACTTCCCATTATTGTCTTTGACGTACGTGTGTAATTTTCTTTTAGAAGTTTAGTGCAATATGATATAAAGCAAAAATGTTCAACAATGGGTTGGTTCAAGTGGTTTAGTATGCACTTATTCCCTTAAGCAAGGTCTCGGTTCGAGTCTTGTGAACGGAGAAAATCATTACTGGGAGAGATTTACCCATAGTGGATCAACCCGTCTTGAATAAGATTAACTTGTAAATATACCAAAAAAATATATAAACAAAAATGAATCACAAGTATATTATATACAGTGAATCAGTATATGCCTTTATAGTAGTAAAAAACAAATAAATTAAACTTCCCCAGGAAAAGAAATATGAAAAAAAAAAATTAGACAAGAAAAAAGAAAAAGGCTTTGATTATACATGTAAAAGCAATAATTCAACGATAGCAGTCAAATGGCACTCCCATATTCAAGAAATATGTCGTGGTCTTATGTAAAAAGTCCTAAATATTGTTCAGGTTTGACAGGAAACGAATTCATCATCTCTATAGTAGAAGGGTAGGGTAAGAACATATATATAGGTAGATTAGTATTTTAAAAAAAAACTACATCTCAAATTCTTTTGAGAGCTAATTTTAGAATCAAGTAAAAATCCAAATTTAATGTCCTTTTAATGTTTTATTAATAGTTTCAAGTAAAGTTAATTGCTAAATGTAGGTAGTAGCTAGTATAAAAGGTGACCGAAAGAGTAATTTTCAAAAAAACAGAAAATAGGTGCTGAAAGAGTTTTCTCCTATATGTGATTAGACACGGCTCGACTCCATAATATTAATTGGGGCTGGAGGGTTAGTAAAAAAAAAAAAACCCTGGTTGAAAAGAAAACCTTCAAATTATGCACTAAATATTAATTCTGCGATAAACCCATCCACAAAATTTAGGCAATTTGAATCCTAGCTGATTTTCTGGGAAAAAAGAAAGAAATATATCCAATCCAAGCTAATTTTCCAGGACTTGTCTCGGCCTCTGGCCATCAACCATTTAATAATGTCTATTAAGTCTTGGACGATAGAGATGTTGTACTCATATAGGCTACAAATCAATATCAGTACAGATATTGAAACTTTCAAATGGAATTTTTAATGATCGATATTAATTATTGATTTAGCCCGAGCATACATTTACTCAAATAGGGCCAGGCATCAATCTATCAGCATAGATATTGAAAAGTTCAATTATTCAATTATTGATTGATAGTATAAATTATTGATGTAACTCCAGTACACTTTTAGTTTTTTCTTTCACTTGTGTCTGAATGTTTTTTTTTTTGCTACTCATGAACGTATTTTGAATTATAGATTATATAATAGGAGATAATCCTCTTCTATCCTAAATTCCACCCCATCAATCTCAGGATTCAAATTCAAAACCTCCTGCGAGAAGTCCCAAGCTTTAACTACTAGGTCCCCTTGAGGACATTTTTTTTTCTACTCATGAATACAGACCTGGTTTGGCATTGCGTTTGGACATAAAAAAACTGTTTTTGACCCAAAACGCAATACCAAATAAATCTTGATTTGTGTGCAAAGCTGATTTTCAACGCAAAAGTTAAGTAAACCAGAAAAGTTAATCCTTAGATGCTTTTGCGTTTCAAAACTGTTTTTAAACATTAAATGACTAAAATTTCCTAATTTTTTTTCTCTTTCCTTTTGAATTGACATATTCTTTGTAGACTTTTTATCCTTCTATCACATTTTTTCACAGCAATACCAAACATTATTTACATTTTTCACAGCAATTTCAAAAAGCACTTATTCCAAATCAAGTTTTTTCAAAACATAACCTCAATACCAAACTATGCCATAATCTTAAAATGGCTTACACAACCGGAGGTAACCCTACCCTATACCATATCTCATCCCACTTATCCAAGGATTTAAATTCGAAACATCCTACAACAAGTCTCAAGCTGTAACTACAGTATTAAATTGTGATAACCTCTCTATGAAATTATGATAATCATACTATGAAATTTAATAGCCTTCCTATAAAATTTTGATAACGATACTATGTAATTTCGAAAACCTGCCTATAAAATTTCGAGAACCTTTTTATGAAATTTTGTTTTCTTCTAGGCTGATCTTCCAACCCGACCATATATTTTCCAAGTCTTCTTTATCTGCCATCCAGGCTGTAATGCAATTTCTAAATCGTTCTCCAAGTCGCCTTCTAGCTACCCATTCATTTTCTAGGTACATTTTCAAGCCGCCTTCAAGGCCACACATCATCCTCTAGGCCGGCTTCTAGGCCAATCATAAGTTTTCAAGCTCCTTCCAATCACTTTCTCTTTCACTGTATCCATTTTACTTTTTTTTTTTATTTTCATAGCATCCTTGCCGATAGTCTGATGATTAAAATAATTTATTTATGTCTTCAAGTAGATATCAAGGTTTATACTTCTCCGTCGGTGTTTTTTTGGTCGATTTGTAGCCAGATCCCATGCTCCAAGAGAGGGAGAACACCAAGCGACTGCTCACTTTTCTCATACTTTGCTACTTTGCGTTCAAAAGTAATTGACACTCTCAGTTAGAATCTTATCAAGTCAGGGAAGTTGTAGCCGAGAGATTTTTGAGTAACACTTTCAAATTCAAAATTTTTTGCATCCAAATATACTTAAAGAAATAGGAAAATGCAACTCCTTTTTCTCCAAATCAGATTTTTAACTTTAAGTTGTTTAAATTTCCTATCCAAATGAAAAATCCTCCATATATTGTAAAGTAATTTGAAAAATAATATACTTTCAATTGGAAACCTTCAAGTGCTCTAATATGATTATTGAATCGATTGAAACAATTAAACTAAGTCAGATTTTAAAATATTATTTGATATATATTGTAATTTGAAGTACTCAATGAACAAAAAAACCTTTTACGAAACTTTCTCAAGACCTCAAGCATTTCTAATTCTTTTCCTACTTTATTTTCTTACATGCAGAAGTAATTCATTCATCGAATTTCTGTTCAAATTCTCCTCCCGCTGAAAGGGAAGATATTTACATGTTATTAGGAAAAAAAATTGGTTGAGTTTCCAATAACCCGATCTCGGTGGAGGATGAATAGCTTTTTTATTAAAAAAATGTAAAAAATATCATTATTAAATTAAATCCATCATGAAGAAACAAATACATGTTCAAATTGATGAAGGTCACAAATAAGTCAAATTACGTGCAGTAAATGTGTATGTGTATAGTTTAATTTCTTTTACATATTATAATCCAGTAAAAAAAGGTAGGGATCGTAAGCTTGAGTTATAGCCCAAATCCTGAGAAATTATTAGATGGGACGGATCCAACACGTCATCAATGAGATCAACCACTAAAATTATGTCCGTCAACAATTTTCTAAAACCATATCCCAATAATATCTTCAATTTGGAGACTTACCATATATGCATTGTTTAATTCTAAAAGGGGCTAGACCTTGGGCTAAAATTGTGCATAAATTATAGGAGTTGACTTGACGTGGCATAATTTTATTGGTTAGTCCCATGACTGACGTGGTGGGACGATCCGATCTAATAATTTCTCGCAAATCCTACTATTTTATTGAAATTTTATAGTAATTAATTTTGTTTAGTTCAAAATTCAAATCCTAGTTTTTTTAGGTGTTAATTATAATCCAGTCAAAATAGGCGAGGAGTAAGCTTGAGTTATAGAAATCCTAGTTTTTTAGGTTTTATAACCTGGTCAAAATTGATATTTTATAATTATTTTTAAATAATAAAATAATAATTTTTAATGATGACAATTCAGAAATATTTTCTAAAAGTAGATTTGTCACTTTAGTGTTATACACATAGATTTAAAAAATACTCACTCCATCGGCCAAAAAAAAAAAAGAAAATACTCACTCCATTCCAATTTATGTGTGACTTTACCTCAACGCACACAGATTAAAAACATATTTGTTTATGCCCTAATTTACATTTAGGGTAAATAGGTAATTGTGATATAATTAATTAGAAATAGACTGTTAAGATTAAATCTAATGTCCAAAAATAATTAATTAGACAACATCCTAATGCTTTTAAGATTTAGGAAAAGCCTTTTTTACTTAACCCAAAGCCCAATTCACCCTTGGAAATTACATGAATATTTCTTGTAATTAATTTTGGAGGAAAATCAAATATTGATTTTATGGAAAAAAAGGTAAATAAAATCTAGGCCGACGTTCTCTAGGATGATGGTCTCTAGGATGACGGCCTCTAGGTCAAAGCAAAATTGAGACCAATCGACCTCTTGGTTGTTTTTCAATTGAGGCCATCCGCCTCTAGGACAAACTTTATGGAGGCGAATGGCCTCCCATGATGAAATTGGTTGAGGCCGATAGCCTCATGGTGAATTGAAGGTAGAGGCCGACGACCTACCTAGGTTATTTTAGGTTGAGGCCTACGGCCTCTCAAATGATCAAGCCAAATTAAGGTCAACGACCTCCAAGAATTTTAATGCAATTGAGGCCAACGGCCTCAAAGTAAGAAGAATCAAGACAATTGCCTCCATGAAGCTCCACTTAGTCGATTTCGGAAAGATAATCTTCAATTCAAATGAAATTGATTCAAACTGTGTCATTATAAGTGAGAAATTAAACAAGCATTCAAGTTACAAAATCGTAATTGTCATTGACTAATGATCCACAAGTTAATCAATTGAGATTGATGATCATGCCTTGATGTGTTGAAGACTAATGATCAACAATGTCAATTAGAATCAATTTGAGGTTGATGATTGAAGACAAAATCAATTTGAGATCAATGATTGAATATTGACAGTGTAATTGACATTTTGGATGATTAATGCGAAGATTACTTGATTCGTGGAACTAGACGAATGGCAAGGCTATAAATGGAGGATCCTTTAGCAACACATGGACACACAACTAAACACCCAAACTCTGCCCAGTGCAAGTCAAGCATATCTGCTTTCAACTTTACTCTTGTCTATACTACTTGTTACCAAACTCTTTTCTATGTTACTTTCAATCTTGTTTACCATCAACCTTATTCTTATTTATCACTTTAAGTCAACTGTAATTGATTTTTGAGATCAATACAATTTCTTGTTCATTTTCACAACCTTTTGCTTAGAAACTATCCTTAATCTAGATTTGATGATTAAAACGACCACTTCGTGACTTCAAATCAGGACTCACGAATCGTCTGATTCTAAATTGATCGTATACAATGCTCATATTTACTTTTGAAATTTTTACAACAAATTGATTGGCACACCCTTTTGCACCAATCGCAAAGATATTTTTGGTGCAACAGTATTAAAAGATTATAATTTCAAAGAAAAAATCCTTTAAAGGGCTATATTTGTTCTTCAATTAATACTCAATTTTTTTTGAATGACATCCTCTCTCCATCTTTAAAGAAAAGTAATAGTAGTAAAAAAAACAATTAATGCTCTCTTGAAATTGGTTCTTGTTGGCCCGTATGCAAATAGCTAGAGGGGGGTGAATAGTTTTTTTCAAACTTTTTCGAGTTTTCTATCAAATAATTAAATGCACTAATAAGAAAATAATTACTAATTGCACTAATAAGAAATAAAAGGAATGAAGCTAATTTACACAAATTGCAGAAGCGGAAAAACAATTAATGCTCTCTTGAAATTGGTTCTTGTTGACCCGTATGCAAATAGTTAGAGGGGGGTGAATAGTTTTTTTCAAACTTTTTCGAGTTTTCTATCAAATAATTAAATGCACTAATAAGAAAATAACTACTAATTGCACTAATAAGAAATAAAAGGAATGAAGCTAATTTACACAAATTGCAGAAGCGGAACAAATTAAAGCATTTAACTTTGGATTGAAAACAGTAAATAAATGAGATAAAAGAGAAGGATAAAACTAGAACGATAGAAGTAAAGGTAAGAATGAGGAACATGCTCGATTGATAGAGGTTCAGCTCTTCCTAGCCTACGTCCTCTTCCTTGGGCTTCACCATCGATGAGTTTCCAATCCACTAAATCAGTGAAGTTAACCGGGCCTTCACTAAGCCGTTTACAATCTACCAAGCTTCAAACCCGAAGTTCAAAACCACAAGTGCACACACGCACTTTTCACAACACAAGAAGCAAAACAGAAGGTGTAGAAAAGATCCTTTAAGATTAGAAATACAAAAGTTTGAACCTAGATACAGTCTATCAAAAATACAAGCTTGAAAACAAAGATTGAAATTCCAAGCAAAAAGATTAAAGTCACTAGAGAGTAGCTTGGACTGCTATGAGCGAAATCATGGAGTTATAGGGCTTGAAAATTTCTCCAAAACTTAGCTACAACGGTTGGATTTGGTTTAAATACTCAAATCCTCATATGAACGTTATCGGGGTAGCCAATTCAAATTTCTGCCGGTTGGTTTGTCCTTTGGTGGATGACAGCTCACTAACAGCATCGGTGTGTCCGTATTGTACTGTGCTTACATCATCTTTCTATTAGTCGCTTCACTCTTCAACTCGATAGTCGCTTCACTCCTTTGCTTGATAGTGTCACTAATACTTCAAACCGAATTCTACACTTGTTTAAATCTACAATCTTCAAAACTCTAACATGTCTTGAAATGACTTCATACGCTTTGTCTTCAAGAGGGTCTTTATGTAAATTTTTGTTGACTGAACTTGACCCCTTTGAATTCTTCGAGTCTTCAATTATGAACTTTGAAACTAAGATCCTTGTGCCATCTCACTGCGATGGTGTCACCGGTGAGCTTCCTGTGCTGATCACAACCTTTCTAAATGAAAGACACTACTGCACACTCATAAGAGTCATTAGTCATCATTCTTAGGTTTATTTTGTTATCATTAAAAACATATGGGTTCAACAGTTCTTCTATAGTTTCTTTTTCTCTTCGCAATATACTTTGTGTGTCAGCAATTAAACATAACTTGATTTTTTTTTAGTTAACATAACTTGATTTTAGTTTCAAAGTTTTGTAAGCAAAATAAAGTATCTGTTGAGTTTTTTTATGATTCTATTTTGGTTAAGGATTTGCAAACAAAAAGGGTCTTAACGTAAGAGCTTAATGTTGATGATGAGTACCAACTACCTTCAGACTTTCAGTCACTCAAACCAGTTGCTCTCCCACCATTTGTACCTCTTCCTTTGATTGGCACAAGCGACTTAGCGATCCTGCTAAACCAATTTTGCATCGTATATTGTCTATATTTTCTCATCCTTCAATTTCAAAAGATTTCTCTTCATGTAATTCATGCCAATGTCAAAATAGTCACAAGCATTTAATTACTATGTTATTTTTATGGATCATTTCTCCAAAAATGTTCGGTTGTTTCCAATGAAAGATCTTATATATTTTCCTTGTTTCTCAAATTTAAGACCATTGAAAATTTTTTCAGTCTTCCAACCTCACAGCATTTCTCACCTACAAACACCTCCTCACACATCTGAACATAATTGCTTTGCTGAGCGACGACACAAACATGTGGTGGAAACCGACCATACCCAATTACATCAAGCTCACTTGCCATCCACATTTTGGAGCTATGCCTCTTAGACAGCAGCCTACCTCATCAATCGAATGCCCATATTTTGGTACCATCACAATCAATCTAAAGGATTCATAACAAAGCTCATCTAGGTAAGTTGGTTTGGAAATTTAAGACGGATGAGAACTCTTTGTGGGCTAAAACACTAAGATTAAAGTACGGTAAAGATCTTGAGTCCCATAAGTATGGTTCCACTACCTGGAGAGCAATGAAAGAAGCAAAAACTTTTGTTAAACAGGGAAATGGCTCTGTGATCAAGAGTGGGGCGGACACAAGTTTCTGGCACGACAATTGGACTAGTGCAGGATGCCTTCGAAGCAAAATTCAGGGTCCTTTTTAAATGATAAAAGATTTTCTTTTTGTCAAGAATTTTTTTTTACTAGAACCTTCAACTTTCCTTTGCCCTACCTGATAATATTCTTGACTTAATCCTTGTTGTCCCAGGGCAATTATTTGATGCTAGAAAAGACTCACTTTTTTGGACAGCCTCATCATCAGGTCACTATACCATCCTCTCTGCTTATGATTTTCTAAAAAAGAATGCACTCGATCCAAGCTCCTAAAGATGGATCTACAAATTGAACATTCTCCCGAGCTTCAGTTCTTTATTTGGCAATGTATACATTGCATTTTACCAACTACGGACTTCCTCTGTCACAAACTCTTCAATGTCCCTAATGCTTGTCCCTTTTGTCATCAACCTCAGGAAACTATTAACCATTTATTCAAAGATTGTCTTGTTTCTATGTCCACTTGGGAAAACCTCAATATTTCCCTTTTGCCTGGTCTAAGCTTAGATGTTTGGCTCCATTCCCTTATGACTAACTGTAGACACCCATTTTTGGCTTATATCCTTTAAGTTAGTATATTTGCTTATACATTTGCATTTAGGGTCATTTATGTCATTTTCTAATTCACTCTTGGCATTTAGTAAATTCAATTTTGGCATTTAGCATAGCTTATAGTAAATTGCATTCAAAATGCAAAAGCCTAAAAGCCCAAAAATATTTTTATTTCACTTCTTTTGCATAGTCCATATACAACTAGTAATCTTGGATTTAGTGATTTAGTAATCTTTGCTTAATTAAATCCTTGCATATTTAAATTACATTTGCATTCCTTGCATATTTAAATTACATTTGCGTTGGCATGATTTAATTGCATTCATGTAGACTTCTAAGGCCCTTCATTTAGCTCCTTGGACTTGCGTTTATTTATATTTCGTTTAGAAGCCCATTTCATCACAAAATAAGATTTTCCATTTGTTTCTCTATTTACAGAAAATTACAAAAAATAATAACACGTTTCTCTTTTCTTCTTTAGATTTACAAAAGTTGCAAAATGGTCGGCTTTCTCATTTGGATCGCTGCTTAGCCTTTTCTCAAAGTTTGTTTCCCCACTGACTTAGCTTTCTTGACTCAATTTGACATGCATTTGCAGGTCGAATTGCCCCTTTCCATTGGCCTTATTGGTTCTTCAAAATTCATGATACAAGCCATTTAACTTTTAGCAATTGCACCCAACAAGAGAACCAATCTCATTAGCATCATTAAAATCTTGCAAAATTGACCCAACCTGTTTTCATAGTATCCTTGATCAGATTAATCAGATCGAGACAGCTTAGAGGAAAGCATACAGTGAAACATACAACTCATCAAGCACCAAGTGATAAGCAGAATCAAGAAATCAAAACCAGAGGGTGCATGGTAGTCATCAATAAAGAAATTTCAGCCTGCAAAAGAATACATCTCATGGCAACAAAACCAAGTACATCATCAACCATAATAGAGAGAGACAAGAACAGGTTCGAAGGAACTAAATGGAAAGCAGAGGCAAAGAATTCAGGGCATACACTGTTTCAGAAGCATTTGATAACATCAAAAACACGGCAGTTCAGTGAAGTAAGGTAAGGTCCAGTAAGCATAGTCACAAGCTTCCAAGAATGTATTGAGTTAAGCATACAACAAAAAATCCACAAGGACATGGTAATTCAGCAATCTTAACAATTCAAGCAGCTTTGAGAAATTTAACTACATGCCAGAAATGGAATTCAGAAATCAACAGATCATAGGGATTTTAAATATTCAGTCAACCTCAAACAATTCAGTGTGCAATTTCAGCATATCAAAGCACAAAAACAGTCATTTAACACTGAAAATCACCAAATTGATCACATATATTATGACAAGCAGAAGTGGGAGAGATATACCTTTGATGGCTGTCGGTCGCTTGTTGTTTCACGCTCCAAGGAGCCTTGCAGTAGCTCGAATTTGCCCAAATAAGTGATGCCTAGATTGAAGACGTGCAAGAAGCAATTGTGACAAAAGAAACAATCAGGAGGAATTCAACATTATACAAGACAAAACAGAATGGCACCTAAGAAATACACACATGAGAGAGTGTAGAGCAAAAAATGGAAATCAAAACAGACAAAACAGGAAAGGGAGATGAAACTTCACCTTTGCCTTATCTTTGCCTCACACATGCACCTCACCTCAAATTTTACCTGCAGAAACAAACAAAACAGGGAATTAGCTGGCAAATAAAGAAGAAGACAAAAATCAGAAAATTGGGGAACACGACTGGAAATAAAAAGGGGACTCGGTCTTAGAAATGAGGACGGTTTTCATTTTCAGGGAGGACAGTTTTTAAGAAAACCCTAGCAGCTAGGATTTCCCAAGAACAAAAAAAACCCAGTAGAGTTCAATCTTAAACAAGTTCATCACAAAAAGCAAGCCTTTAGTTTTGATTTTGAGCCTTTGTTTCAGATACAAAAAATCCCAAAAACAATTCTTATTTCCTATCTTCTATCAGTAGCTAAGAACACTCAAAATAAAAGAAGCAAAGACTCCATTTTCCCTTTTAAGTCAGTTCCAACAAAAAATACCAAAAAATGCAATCTTTTTAGTTTAATCTTCTAACAGTGGCTTCGAAATAAAAATGGTGGCTTACCTTAAGTCGAAAGCAGGAAGCCAAAGTAGGAACCTTGATCCCTTTGCCGTGTTCATTTGGTCCGCCGCTTCCACTTGTCGCGTCTCCTAGAGTTTGGTTTGTTTTTAAGGATTTGAGGATTTGGGTATCTTCGTTTGGGAACTTGAGGGCTTTTAAAGAAGAGAGTGTAGTGATTGATATAAGTTGGAGACAGAGCTAACCCGGCGGCTCCGCCGCCAGGATTTGAGGGTTTGAGTTTCGGGTAAGGTGAGTTCTAGGCAAAAAATCGAAGGTCCTTAAATTCTCCTTAAGGATAGGAAAGGAGTGGTTGAAAGGAAGGATTTTGAGGATCATTTTAGCAGAAATAGGGGTCGCCCTGGTGGTGGCGGTGGCGGTTCTAAGTCTCGGGTTGGAGAGAAAGAAGAGAAAGGAAAGAGCAAGAGGGAAGGAAGAGAGAAAAGGGGGCCTTACGGTGGTAACGGCTCGGGTTGATGGCGGCACCGGTGCAGGAAGAAATAGTGGCGATGGTGGCGCTGCAAGGGCGGCGGCAGTAGGGATTCAATAAAGGAGAGTCGAGTTCAGCTAAGTGAAGAGGAAGAAGAAGGGAAAAGAAAAAGAAAAACAAAGGAAAAGAGGAGGAAGGCTCGATGGTGGTGAATCTCGAGGCAACGGAGGCGCTGGTAAGGGATGAGCTTGGCGGGGCGGTTGTTGCTGGTGAAAAGGGCTAGGGTTTCGGGTTGAGGAAAAGAGGAAGGAAGAAGAAGAAAAGAAAAGATAAGTAAAAAAGAGACTAAATGGTGCGGTTTAAGGAGTGGAACCCGACCCGCCTGTGGACGTTTAGACCCTACCCGTTGAGGCTCATCTTCTCTTTGGACTCAGCCCAATCCGAATATGGGTATAGTTTCTTGGGCTCCATCCATTTTATTGCATTTGGACCTTACTTAGTTTATTTTGGTTTAGCTATTGGGTTTTAAGTTTTATTTGGTAGACTTATTTTGATTAATTTTATTTGACTAGGTTTAGAAATTAGAATTAAATTTCAAGAAATTAGTAATTAAATTGTAAAAATAAGTGGTTTTTGGTTTAAAAATGATTAGGTATTAATTTAATCAGGTCATACTTTTATAGTAACTTAAGATTAGCTTAATAATTAGCCTAGTTCGATTTAAGATTAGAAATTAAGTCAATTCATCTGCATACACGTTTAATTTCAAAATTGATTTAAACTGTTGCATATCATGCCACTTTAAAACAACTGTAACCGTAGCCTTCCGAAGAAGGGGCATTCAGTGAGTGGTCGAGTTTTCGAGGCCACTGAATGTCCCTGAGGATGAGACTGTTCTTATCGGGATGCGTCGGAGTTCCGAGCATATATTCCGGGAAGGGCTTTCAAGAACCCGGGACTATGCGAGTCAGCTTAAATAAATGAACCCTTGCATGCATCATTTTATACATGGCATTAATCAAAAGTTAGGTCAAAAAATTGAAATTCAAAATTTAAAAGGTTTCAGTGTTTATTTCCAGTTTTGCCCTTCCCGGTCGAAAGGTGTTGTTTTCAGTGTTTATTTCCTGTTTTGCCCTTCCCGGTCGGAAGGTGCTATTTTCAGTGTTTATTTCCAGTTTTGTCCTTCTCGGTCGGAAGGTGCTGTCTTCAGTGTTTATTTCCAATTTTTGCCCTTCCCGGTCGGAAGGTGCTGTCCTCAGCGTTTATTTCGAGTTTTGCCCTTACCGGTCGGAAGGAGTTATTTTTAGTGTCTACTCTCAGTTTTGCCCTTCCCCGTCGGAAGGTGCTATTTTCAGTGTTTATTTCCATTTTTTCCCTTCTCGGTCGGAAGGTGCTGTCTTCAGGGTTTATTTCCAATTTTGCCCTTCCCGGTCGGAAGGTGCTGTCTTCAGTGTTTATTTCGAGTTTTGCCTTCTCGGTCGGAAGGAGTTATTTTCAGTGTCTACTTTCAGTTTTGCCCTTCCCGATCGGAATGCTGTGTCTTCAGTGTTTCTTCCAATTTCACCCTTCTCGGTCAGAAGGTGCAGTCTTCAGTGTTTATTTCCAGTTTCGCCCTTCCTGGTCGGAAGGTGCTATTTTTAGTATCTATTTCCAGTTTTGCCCTTCCCGGTCGGAAGGTGCTTTCAGTGTCTACTTCTTGTGTTGCTCTTCCTGGTCGGAAAGTGCCGTCTTCAGTGTCTCTTTCATGTTTGGCCCTTCCCGATCGGAAGGTGCTAAACTTGTCTTTACATTCGAGTTGAATCTTGTCGTTTTCAAACGTAATAAAAGGTTTTAAGGACAATAAAAGGTTACAATTCATTTAAAAAAAAAAAAGGCTAAAAAATTAAATAGGATTAAGGATTAAAAGCAACCTTCTTATTTCAGACCCACATTAGATCTAGTTAGACTTAGAGGTACCGTCATTTGACGGGCGTTCCAGGGGTACTAATCCTTCCCCGGGCGTAACCGACTCCCGAACTTAGACTTAGGTAACAAGACTGGACCTTAGGTTAGTAGGTCCTATGCCAAGCTTTGGACCCCATTAGACTGGTTAGGTTAATCAGTAGGTTGTAGACACCTATTTTTGGCACGTATCCTTTAATTTAAAGTATTTGTTACTTTATTTTGCATTTAGGGTCGTTTACATGATTTTCCTAATGCACTTTGGCGTTTAGATAATTTAGTAGAATGTTTACACTTACACTTATTTTACTAGTGAGTATTTACCCTTTATTTGAAAGAAAGATAGGGAAATTAGAAAATATTGAAAAAAAAAAGAGAGAGCATTTTTATTTTTCGTTAATTAATCTTCCTCTTAATTCCATTTTAGTTAGTCTTTTATTCCCTTTCATTGCTTTTTGTTTTGGGCCCTTTCATTTTTGTTGATGAATCATTTGTTGTTTGGGCCTTAGTTGACCATTTGGGCACATTAAGCTCACTCTTGGGCTAGTGTGGAAAGGAAAGCCATTTCTTTTGATTTTATCACAAAATAAAAGAAGGATTATGTCTATTTCAATTTTTGCATATTTGTTTACAAACTTCAAAATAGTAGGACTTTACATATTAGTCATGTTAAAATAGAATAACTCCAAGCTCCAATTGGAGACCATGTGATTCCATTTTATTTTCCTTTCCCCGTCTCTAACTTCTTCCCCAATTTGATGTTCTTTGATGATCCAAGTTGTACCTGAAAAAGGGAAGAAAACATGTTAATTAGAGGCTTAATTTACAAACTGCCCAAATGACAAAACTTGATCTGCCATCTTCATTCAACAGGCCTTATTTCCCACCCCTCTCACCAGCTATGCACATAAGACAGGATCCAACAAAGAACCATTACCTTAGTTCCCTTGCAAGCTCCATGGCAGCCTTGCTTGTGCAACCATTGCACCATCTGCAACAAAGGATTCCAAAGTTGCATTTTCACATGAATTAAAAGCACCACCAGAGGAAATTTATCAAGCTCAAGTCAATGGTTTCCTCCTACCAAATGTTAACAATTTGACATGGTTATCGGGATCAATTTCATCAAGAAAAGCACTCGACACATGAGGCAAGGCAAGTTAGAGTTTGGGCCTGCAAAATAGAGAGAAAGTTCAACTTGTGTTTGCAGCAATGAGCAACAGATTTTGTGCAAACAAGGTTAATATGTACTCAATATAGATTCACCATCAAAAGAGTATACAATAGGTACATGTGACGCAGATTGCATGATCAACAGTATTCTAGTCAGTCATCAAGCAATTGCAAGAGAAGTAAAACAGGACAGTCTAACCAAAAGGGCCACGACTGAGAACTACATTGGAAGGCATATAAACAGCGTTTCAAAGCTGAAACAGGCCATCATTTATCTCCAGTCAAATCTCACGCAGGGGTTTCTCATCAAGACAAGCATTGCAGCAAAATAATGGCATACAAGGGCAGCATTCAAATCTAGGAAACACAAAAGCTCTTAAAGACAAGAAATAACAAACAAGATGGCAAGACAGTGGCATTCAAACAGGCAGCTTCCTCAGCAAATCCAACAAATCAAAGCAGAGCAAAAGAGTTATACCTTGACAGTTGCGAATTGATGATTGGCTTTGAACTCCACATCTCAAATCGTATTGGTCCAGCTCACTTTTTAGCCACCTCAGCAGCCAAGATTACCAGCAAACAAATCATTAGTCATAAGAAGACAAATTTAGAGCACAGTCATCTTGTGCACGCACTCACACACTGATTTTCATTCACTGACATCACAAACAGACAAGAGAGAGGTATTTTAAGGATATGTAAAAATTGCAATGAAAAGTGGAAAAAAACTACCCCTTTAGTTGTCGAAACCTTATAGGAATAGAAATGAAATGAGAGCTTATGGTTGGTCCAAGTCAGTACCCTGCAAGGAGAGAAAAAGGAATTAGCGAGCCTCAAATTGGAAAAAAAAAAGAGCAAATTCGCAAGCCGTGAAATAAAAAAGCAAACCCACGGCTGAGATGGAGGAAGGAGGGAGGATATATATATGGTGTTTTCATCAAGAAAAAGGGAGGCGGAAAATTTGGAGAAAAAATTTTGGAAATCTAGGGTTCTTAGTGGGAAGTCTAGGGTTTTGGTTTTTTTTTTTAGCAAAATTCACTGAAATTAAATAGGAAAAAAGAAAAAACAGAGGTGAAAACAGTACCTTCTTAGGTTCCTTGGAGCCTTTGCTTGTTGAAGTCGAGGAGAATCATCGTTGCTTCACTTTCCAGTGGTGTTTGAGACATCTTTAAGTTCAAATCTTGTAAGGGTTTTTTTTTTTTTTTTTTTTTGCGTTCTCTTTCTAGTGGTTTGATGATGAAGTCGTAGAATGGTAAGGCTTTAGGAGTCGGCGGTGGTTATAACGGTGTCGGGATTTCAATGTCAGTTTCGGGTAGTGTCGGTTTGAGATCAAGGAGTTATTTTTAGGCTTGGGTTTTGAGATTTGAAGTGAAAGGAATGATCTTTGATTAATTTGAGGGTAGGATTTGGTCATAAACGGTAAAGGGAGAAGGTTTGCAGCGCCATTAGTGAGAGAAAGAGGGTCTGATGCGTTAAGAGAGGGAGAGGCGTCGAAGGAAGAAAAATGAGGGATCTTTAGTGTCGTCGGGGTCGATCTGATCGGGATAGCCGTCGGTGGCATGGTATGGTGTAAAGAGAGAGAGTCTGCATTTGGAGATAGGTTAGGGTTAGAAATTGAGGAAGAAAGGAGAAAGGAAGAAGAAGAGTACAGTTTGGGTATCAAAACGATGCGGACTAGGAGGTATATTCACTCACCCTTTTAATAAAATCTTGTAATCTGATGTGATTGAGTCCTGATAATTGTTATTTGATTCATATAAGTTATGGTAGTTATTATCATGTTAAGTTTGGTCCAATGAGTCGGAATTCAATGCAAATTAGGGTTTAGTTAATTTTACAATGTAAATGGGCTTTAGTTTAATATACTTTAGTTTAACCGAAGATCGAATCTTGGTAAAGTTTGAAATAAAAGATGGAACTTTAGCTTAAAAAGATTAGATCTTGGGAAAATTAAGTGCAATATTTGGTTTTAGGTTTATAATTTGTGAGTAGATCTTGCTCAAGTTAAGTTCTTAGCTTTTTAATTAAGTAAATACTTTAGGTTGTCAATATTTTTAGGAAAAATGAAAAGCGTTAGTTAAGCATTCACATTCATGTTTATTTTTCATAAATTGTTACAAATTACTTGTTCATTTGAGATCCATTAAAGTGACTCCCGTGATAGGAAAGGCGGGCGGCTTATTCATGTGTGTCTAAGTTTGCTCGCCTTCTCCCGGAGGCTTGGAAATGTCCAGAGACCGTTTACCATTTATTGGGAGGTGATCAAAGCTGTTCCTCGTATAATTAATGGGTAATTAAAATTGAAATCGGATTTTCATGCATCATGTGCATCCATGCTTTGCAAGACTAAATCCAGTGATTCATCAAATATTAAATTTTAAAAGAGATCAAGATCTTGATTTAGGAAGTAAGAAAGGGTGAATCAGTAATAAGAAACTTAATTCAGGGCAATTAAGTAAGTCAGTAAGTAACTTAATTCAGGGTAATTAAGTAAGTAATAGGTAACTTAATTAAGTCAGTAAGTAACTTAAGTCAGGGTAATTAAGTGAGTCAGCAGTAACTTAATTCAGGGTAATTAAGTAATTCAGTAATCAACTTTAATTCAGGGTAATTAAGTGAGTCAGTAATCAACTTAGTTCAGGGTAATTAAGTGAGTCAGTAATCAACTTAATTCAGGGTAATTAAGTGAGTCAGTAATCAACTTAATTCAGGGTAATTAAGTGAGTCAATAATCAACTTAATTCAGGGTAATTAAGTAATTCAGTTAGGAACTTAGTTCAGGGTAATTAAGTAGTTCAATGAGTAACTTAATTCAGGGTAATTAAGTGAGTCGGTAATCAACTTAATTCAGGGTAATTAAGTAAGTCAGTAATCAACCTTAATTCAGGGTAATTAAGTAATTCAGTTAGTAACTTAGTTCAGGAAAATTAAGTAAGTCAGTAACTTAATTCAGGGTAATTAAGTGAGTGAGTAATCAACTTAATTCAGGGTAATTAAGGAATTCAGTAATCAACTTAAATCAAGGTAATTAAGTCAATCAGTAATCAACTTAATTCAGGGTAATTCAGTAAGTAATAAGCAATTTAATTCAGGGTAATTAAGTTTAGTTAGAAATAGAGATTAGGGAAAATAAAATGGCTTAATTCAGGGTAATTGAGTCAGTTAAAAATCAAAGAAAGATAATCAGTAATAAGGGCTTAATTCAGGGTAATTGAGTCAATTAAAAAACAAAAAGAGAATTAGTTGCTAACCAAATCAAAAAAGAAAGAATAAAAAACCCTTTTCGAAAGTTAAAAAGAGTTTGCGCTTGCATTTGTTCTCTTTGTTTTTCGAAAGAAAAAAATCAATTAATCAAAAAGAGTCTTTTTTTTTTCAAAAGAAGGGAAAGTTCCCGACAAATAACAGTTTTCAAGAAAAGTAATTGTTTTAATGGTAAGTTTTAAAGAAAATCCTTATAATGAGGAGCCCAAAAAGAGAACAAAACAGAAAAATGGGAAAGATCCCAACATTCCTACTTCAAAAATCCAAAACCCATTTTTGCTGGTTTATTTTGTTTAAATTTTAAGAGTTTTAGGGCATGAAAAATTTAGAAGTACGGACAACCAATAATTGAAACCCACAGTAGTTCTGAACTAGTCAGTGCCGTCTTTTGACGGGCGTCGTGGGGGTGCTAATCCTTCCTCACGCGTACCCGACTCCCGGACCATAGAATCTCTGGTTAAGTAGACTTTATTAGTTTTAGTGTTATCTTTGCCGAGCATAGGTTAATATTAGACTTAATAATTGGATAGGTGACTAATCACACCTAGGCAAAAAAGATTAGTGGCGACTCCAAGAACTCAGTAAGGGGTAGGATCCCATAGTCATCCCTTAGTTTTAGTTTCTTTAAGTCGTTCAGCGGTAGGGTTCGGAGACCCCGGACCCGGACGTTGCGACATAGGTGACTAATCACACCTAGATTTATGATTAGTGGCGACTCCATAGGTTTCAGTAGGTTTCCATCCCAAGTCGTTCAACGGTAGGGTTCGGGACCCAGACCCGTACGTTGTGACACTAACAAACAGCTGTTTAGGAACAACTCTTTCTCCTTGGTTCTGGTTGCAACACATGTGCTTTGGGATATTTGTCTTGTAAGAAATAATTGGATTTTTCGTTCTAAGAACCCTCTTTCCACCATCCTTCCGCTGGGGACCGTTAGAGAGTCGAACTGAATGCTAGTTTTGAGTTGAGCTTGGCGACTCCGCTGGGGACCGTTAGAGAGTCGAACTGAATGCTAGTTTTGAGTTGATTAGGGTTTCAAGATTTGGTTGTTGCTTGCATTTTCTTGTTCATTCATGCCTGTTTATTCTTGCCTATCTTTATGCTTTTTATGCTTACATGCTTTCATTTTCTTGTATATATTCTGTCTAACTTATCATGCATTATTTCTCTTCTTAGGGGCAGTTTAGTAATTTGGGTTAGGAATTGTTGGTAAAGGTTTGTATGTTCCTTCACACAAGCACTAAATAACTTGCATTTTCATTCTGCATGAACTTATACCGGAGCTCTATCCCTTAAGGAGGAAGTAAAGTAGCTTACCTTCGTGTGACAATCGTCTCCGTGCGGGTTTTGCCAAATACTTCCACTCAGTCTGGACCTTACTAGACTAGAGTGGGCGACAGTAAGGACAGTCTGGGAACCTTTAGATCCAGTGTGAAACCTCACCCAGCATGTAGATCCTCGAGAGACATCCAGCCTAGGTAGAGCCAATCCCGTGAGGATGAACCCGGGTACACAAAAGGAACATTTCTAACCTTTACTATTTCGTCTTTGCAAAATTGGATCGTAGAGTAAGCAATCGCATTGCTCACAATAAGTGGACCAACCTGCCCCAAGGCAACATATTTGCCAAGAATTTCATGAAAATTGGTTTTTGACAAAATAAGTAGGGGCAATTCCTTTTTCAAGTTTTTCTTTAATAGTCATTTATTTTCTTTTCTTTTATCATATTCCGAATTGTTACTGACTTTCCTCCCTGTTTTCTTATTTTTTACCTTTATTTCTCTTCGGCATCATTAATTTTTCATTCATTTCACAGGAGTTGCCAGATTACAATCGGGATGCAAGATGCTCGATTAAATCATAAGATTGAAACCTTTTTAAAGCTTAATCAAGTATCTTTCGTTCCCATTGTCCTGTGGCAAATGTCTGGACATTTCATCTATGTACGTACTCCATTTCATTCAGACATAATAATACAATCAGTCATGTTTAACTTGATATAATTTGTCATGCATCATAACATCATTTGCATTCATAAAGGGGTTTCTAATTCATGGTTCCGTTCTAAAGGTTTTAAGATAGATCAACATCCGGAACATCGATATTTCACGCGGTCAAAAGCTAAAGCAATGGCAGGACAGACTAGTGAAGAACTGGAGGAACTGAAGCGTGATAGAGATGAGATGAAAGAACAGTTGAAACAAATGATGGAAATGTTGAACAAACTGACTGGGCCTTTAGATACTACACCAAAAGAGGGAACAATGAATCAGAAAGCAGATGATTCTGGTGGAAAGGTTGATGTAGGCAGCAACTCTAAGAACAATGGCAAGGCACCGGCTGATTTGGTTGACAATACGCCATTTGGGTACGTCTATACACATACAGCACCATATTATGCTCATCCTGGGACTTCTGGTGGTGGTACTTATGTCCCATACCCCCCTATTGAGAATCCAGTACACTATGACCCCGGGATGTTCATGGTTCAGCAAGGTATGACAACGGGGGTTACTTAGAAGAAGGATGATCCGATTGAGGAGAACATGCGCAAGTTGAGTTTGCTGGAGGAGAGGCTCCGTGGGCTAGAAGGATCTAACAGTTATTATAAACTTATTGACACCTCAGAACTTTCTCTGGTGGAAAGACTAGTGATACCACCAAAGTTCAAGACCCCTGAATTTGAAAAGTTTGACGGAACTAAGGTTTTTTCGAACAACCATTTGAGGAGCTACACAAGGAAAATGGGTCCCTATGCGAGCAATGAGAAGCTTATGATTCATTGTTTTCAAGATAGCCTGGCAGGGACAGCTTCTATATGGTATAATCAGCTTGATAGGCATCATATTCGTTCCTGGGATGATCTTGCAAAGGCCTTCCTCGATCAATACAAGTATTTAGTTGAACTGGCCCCAACCAGAGAGACTTTGAAGGCAATGGAAAGGAAGCCTACTGAGAGTTATACGGAGTTTGCTCAACGATAGAGGGATAAGGCAGCTCAAGTCAGGCCATCAATAGAGGAAACAGAAATTTCAGGTCTTTTCATCGACACCCAGAAGTCCATTTTCTATGAAAAACTGTTCAACATGTCAGGTGAACCTTTTGCAAAGATAGTGGTGATAGGGCAGAAATTGGACAATAGTATCAAGTCAGGTAGGATCATTGTCGCAGATGAAGCAAAGAAAGGGCAGGTTGGGAAAAAGAAAGAGGAAGTCAGTAACGTCAATGAGGAGCCCTATAAACCTTATTATCCACCTCCGGCATACAATTACCCTCAGTATGGCCAGAACTCAGTCAACTACTATCGCCCACCCACACCGATCCAGCCTTCCTACCATGCTTATGGGTATTATGCACCACCTCATGCCTATCCTTACCATTATCAGCACTTGGGAGATATCAATGCAGTTGGAGGGGCACCCTTCCGTCCAAGGCCATCTAATCCTATCCTAGGTTCCTCACAGCCATCACAGCAGAAAGCTCCAGCTTACTCTTTAGGAAGTACAGATCCCATAAAGAACAAAGTCCCCATCGACCCGATTCCATACACTTACACTGAACTTCTGCCCCAACTACTCCAGCAAAACTTACTGCAAAGGTTGCATTATGTTAATCCCATGAAACCTCCACTACCAACATGGTATGATGTTAAAACTCATTGCGATTATCACTTCGGGTCTGAGGGGCACTCAACCGAGAATTGTCGGAGGTTGAAATATGCTGTACAAGATTTAGTAAGGTCTGGGAAGCTAAGTTTTGACAATGTGGCACAAGTTAATCCCTTGCCGGATCATGGAAAAGCACAAGCAAACGTGCTTGGAACTGGAGAGATTGTCAAGCAGAAGATTTCTGAGATAACCACTCCTCTTGATATAGTTTTCAGGGCTCTAATGAAGGCAGGAAGGGTCGAAAAGGGGGAGTTTGGAGATGGAGAGTTAGCAGAAGTATGTCCGTATCATGGGGGGATACATGGGATCTGCGAGTGTCTAGAGTTTAAAAAGTTGATGGATGAGCATCAAATTGAATTCTGTGTGGAAGGCTAGTCACGGAAGCAAGCATGACAGTTGAGGAGATAGCCAGTTGGTCCCAAGAAATGTGTTTTTACTTCAAGTAGTAGGGAGATGTAATAACTTTTATCCCGGCACTTATGCCTAAGAGTGTTGGTGAATAGTTCTATGTTGGGCTTTCTTTTACATACATGTCATCTTACATGTTTTCATGAGTAATGAAATAAAGTGCATTTCAGAAGTTTATATATAAGTTTCCATTCATTTACTCTATTACTATTTGCTATTTTGCCATTTGTATATATGTATATTCTGCTGTTCATGCCAACTGACAATGAATGCAAAGACGCTCGAGACGACCCGGGGTTCAATGATGAAAAATGCTAATAAACCCGATGTCGCAACGTTTACGACCGGGGGTGAAACTACCGCTTGGATACTTACGGGTTCTTATGGGAGTCGCCACTAATCTTTTTTACCTAGGTGTGATTAGCCACCTTATCCGGTTATTAAGTCTAATATTAACCTTAGCTTGAAGGTAATACTAAACCTAATAAGGTCTGCTTAACCAAAGTCTATGGTTCGGGAGTCGGGTACGCGTGGGGAAGGATTAGCACCCCCACGACGCCCGTCGAAACGACGGCACTGACTGGTCTAGGACTAACTACGGGTTTCTATAGTTGGTTAATTCCCCTCTTAAACCTTAATCTTTCATGCCCTAATTTATACTTTGCCGTAATTAGCTCTTCGTTTTATGCAAAATTCTTACTTGCATTTTTTACTCAATTATCCGGATTGAGCCAATTTACTATTGACTTTATTTTGACTTAATTTAATTTAGATTAAGCCAATTCATTATTTCTTTCCTTTATTGACTCAATTTTTATAAATCAAGCCCTTTTATTGTTTTGCTTAATCTCTTTTCTAGATTAAGCTCTTTATTGACTTCACTTAATTACCTTGAATTAAGTTCTTTATTCTACTTAATTATCTTGAATTAAGTTCTTTATTCTACTTAATTACCTTGAATTAAGCCTTTTATTGACTTCACTTAATTACCCTGAATTAAGTTCTTTATTTTACTTAATTTCCTTTCCTGAAATTAAGCATGTGTCTTTTTACTTAATTTCCTTGAAATTAAGCCAGTCTTTCCTTCACCTAATTTCCTTGAAATTAAGCCAGTCTTTTCTTTACCTAGTTTCCTTGAAACTAAGCCAGTCCTTTTTTACTTAATTCCCTTGAAATTAAGTCAGTCTATCTTACCTAATTTCCTTGAAATTAAGCCAGTCTTTTCTTTACCTAGTTTCCTTGAAACTAAGCCAGTCTTTTATCAGTCTAATTTCAGTCTTCTTTCAGTCTAATATCAGTTCTTTTTTCAGTCTATTTTCAGTCTAATTTCAGTATTCTTTCAGTCTGATTTCAGTTTAATATCAGTCTTATATTAGTCTAATTTCAGTCTAATATCAGTCTTTTTTCAGTCTATTTTTAGTCTTTTTTTAGTATTCTTTCAGTCTCTTTTCAGTTTTCTTTCAATCTTCCTTTTCAGTCTTCCTTCAGTCCTTTGCTTAATTTCCTTGAAATTAAGCCCTTTGTCTGATCTTACTTAATCATCTTTTGGATTAAATCTTTGCTGACTTTACTTAATTCTCGTGAAATTAAGTCTTTGCCAATTTTACTTAATTCTTGGGAAATTAAGTCTTTGCCAATTATACTTAATTGTTGTGAAATTAAGTCTTTACTAATTTTACTTAATTCTTGTGAAATTAAGTCTTTGCCAATTATACTTAATTGTTGTGAAATTAAGTCTTTACTAATTTTACTTAATTCTTGTGAAATTAAATCTTTGCTGACTTTACTTAATTTCTGTGAATAAGTCTGTGCTTATCCTTAACTAATTTCGTTCCTTGAGATTAGGTCTGTGTTCGCCCTTACTTAATTTCCTTTCTTGAAATTAAGTCTGCTAATATCCTTACTTAATTGCCCTGAATTAAGCCTTTTAATTGTTGCTTCCACTTAATTTCTATGAATTAAGTCTTTTGACCACTTAATTTCGATGAATTAAGTCTTCTAAGTACTGTTCTTACTTAATTTCTATGAATTAAATCCTCAACTATGTTTACTTTTCTTAATTTTCCTTAATTTCATTGAATTAATATTCACTTCTCTTAATTTCCTTTATGTCCCTTCATTTCACTGAATTAAGATTTACTTCTCTTAATTTTCTTCAATCACACTGGATTAAGGCTTTAATTGTGCACATGATGCATGTGTTCCTGTTTAATCACATTTTACCCAAATATTTATACGAGGAGTATTTATTTGGGCACCTTCCACTTGATTGGTAAGACCCCCAAATTAACACTCCAAGCTTAGGAAATTAGGGTAAAAATGGACAAGTATTGTCGCATTTCACCCACCCATTCCATCATCGGAGTCAATACAACTTTTCTCAAATGAGTAATATACCAACAACATTTATCAAATGCATGAGTATGATATATTTCCAAGAAATTTATTGAATCTTTCACATAGTTAGAGTGAATGACATAATCCCTTTAACCAAGCTTCTAATTATGAGTTCAATTAAGGTAATTTCCAAATCTGGTGACTAAATTAATAAGCAAATTAAATCTAGAGGACCTAATCGCCTAAATTCCCAGGGTTCAGGACTTAATTGTTGATACTGGAAACATGCAGGGCTCCATCGCGCTAAATTTAAGGAATAAATTGAAAAGAGTTAAAGAGATTACCTGAATTTGCGACTAATCCCCTCGTCGAGTCTAAGCACCGTCGTTTTGGAGTGTACGGATTATAAGATCAGACTTCTTCTTCCTTCTTCGCAAAGCCCCAAGCCTTCCTTGCGTTTTCTTCTCTTTTTGCAGCGATGTCGCCAAATCTTTTCCGTTGTAACAGAGCTAACTTCACCGTAAATGACCTTTGATTCTTCAGCTACCCCATCCCCTTTCCATTCTCCTCAGTTCAATCATCTTAGCTCGAAAAATTCCCACTGAAAACTCCAGAAACTTTTGCTCCCGAATCAAAAGAGCCTAGATCCCTATCTTCAGCCAACGGTTCGTCTTGAAATCGGCCTATATTTACCCTATCCCCATCCTTAACCCTTCTATTTTTTCAATTTTTGTGAAGAAACTCTCAAGGAGAAAACCCCCAAATCTAAGCTGTCAAACCCTAACTTGAAACCAACAGAGCTTTCTTCTTTTCAAAAATCCTCTCCCCTTTTTCGATGGAAGATGAGGCCTATTTAAAGGCTCGGAGGTTCCAGATCCTTCCCAGCAGGTCTCTTGGATTCTTTTGATGGCGGTTATGGGGAAGAGATAAGGGTGACGCATTTTGGTGAGCTGGATTGGTACCTGCTGAGGTGAGTCACCATTTTTAGGTGAACTATTTCTGTTTTATTCCCTTTTATTTATTTAACTTTTATTCCATCAATTTTTTGCTTTCATTTTCCTCCCTCTTTTGTCTCCTGTGTGTTCTGTCTTTTCCTCTCCGTGAAGGATATGCTGAGTTGGCTACCATAGAACTAAGGTGACCTATTTATGCCATGATCCTTCCCGTTTTGCTCCTTCTTCTATTTCGACTTTCTGTTGTAACCCCCTGGTTTTGTTTTCGTTCTATGCGAGCACTACTAGGAGAGAAAGGGCAAGAAGATGCTGAATCGGCAAACACTAGACTGACACGTATAGAGTTTCTTTTTAGGTGACCTATTTAGCTTTCGCCCCCTTTTCCTTTCACTTGATCTTGTTTTGCTCCTAATTTGTCCTCTGTGTCAAGCTTAGATATTGTTGATTTTTATTTTTCCTTATCAATTTCCACATGTCACTTCTTTGCAGGAGATCTACGTTGCTTGACTTGGCTGGTTCAAACAAATGGGAATTTGTTTTGGCATCAACCAATGCCTGCCACCTCGGCACTAGCTTCAGTTATTGACTTTTCGACTGGGAATTGCAGCTGAGATATGAGAAAAGCTTGCTGCTCTTTACTTAATTTGTGTACTGAATTGGGTGCCTTAGAACCCTGCTGATTTGAGCTTTGAGTCTTGTGTGAAAATGCTAATTTGCCTGAAACTGATGCTTTGATATGTAAAAATGTGCAAAGGCAAATGTATGAACTCTACTTAACCGCAAAGACCATACTAATATTTTATATACAATGCAGAGGTCAAACTGATGTGTCCACTGGTGCCATTTTGTTTTGATACTAAAAATTGTAAAGATGGTAGATGGGATGCTGACATGTGGGCAATTGGGGAGTGTAAAATTGACTCTTTTTGTGGGAATTTAGTTGCTTCTATTCATTGATTATTTAGCCTGTGATCTATGTGAATTCAACGTATGGCTGTACGAAAGGATGATGTTACATATACTAAACATGCATGCTGAAATGCTTATGTTCATGCTGTAATGAGAGTACTCTTCCCTTTTTCTTATTGGAACTTGCTCCTTTTGTGTAAAAATGCTTGTTTTGGATTGGAATTTGTCTGCCGTTGAAGTTGTTTTTGCAGCTGTCTTCAGAAAATCATAACTCCTTCGATATAACTCCAATTGTTGTGTTCTTACAGGCTGGAGAAAGCTGGGGCAGTGCTCTTCGACCTTTATGAAGACCATTTTGGCAATTGGGGTCGTTTTAGGGATCAATTTTCCAATCTCCCTTGACTGCAATTTTCTGTCCAGAATTTCTGCGATTTTGGAGGGCTGTATTGCGGGCCCCACATCTCATTCATCCTAAACCCGAATCCTATCGTTCTTATGCTCAAAATGAAGCCCCAAGAGTCCTCTACGACTTTCGTTCACAAAATTTTTCCGTTCGAGCACCCTAAGATATTCGAATTTGCACTTTCCTTGGACTACGCTGTTGAGAGTTTACTTGCGTACTTGTAGCTTATTGTCTAGTTGGCTTTTTCTCTTTATCATTGCTACCAAGCAATTTTGCGATTGTAAATCTCATGAACTGCCACTAATCTGAATGCAGGGGAATAAAGTACTTTTCGACAAAGACAAATCATGAAATTTATGAGCCCAAGTCTAGATTAGCAAAGAGCACCAGAAGGAAAAAAGAACAGAGCACTCTTGTAATCCAACTATTCAATTTTATTTCCTTTGCAATATGGGTCAACAATGTAACTTTGTTTGTTCAAATTTCCATGTCCATTAAGCGTGACTTTAATCTCATTGTGATCTAAAACAAGCTCAATTCTTCAATCCATGATCTCTAAAGCCGAATTCCAAACTACGTGCTTCCAATCCGAAAGAAAAGATAGCTCTATCACAAGGACAACTTTCAAAAATGCAATGCAAAAACTTATAGCTTATGAAAAATGGAATGCAAACTAAAAATGCAGTAACAGGATGCAATAATAGGGCAATGCTATTTAACATGTATAAGTAATAAACTTTTTGGGAATTTTGTATGTAAATGACAACTAATGCTAATTAGAAACAAGATTGCTAAATGCATTATCTTATCAAAATGCCAACTATAAACTAGCAAATGACCATAATGAAGATTAAGAAAAAATTTGATCTAAATAAAAAGGATATGGGACGAAAATGGGTGTCTACACCCGACCATGAAGACACTGAGGATTAGACACTACCCTCAGACCTTTTGAGATTAGAATAGATTTACTCCATAAGGGATCCACAAAGCTGATAAACATTGTATATAAAGGAATCCGCCAATGTCAAACTCAAATATGCAGGTCGTCCCAGCCAGGGGTCAAGATTCTCTTTCAAAAAATAGTTCTCATCTAAATAAAAAATAATAATATAAAAAAAAAAAAGAGAAGAAGAAAAAAGCACTCGGGATCCCCAGAGGAGTCCAGCAAAATGATTTTCAAAAGAGTCATATTATTTTAAAAGATTTTTCAAAAAAAATGATTTCCCAAAAATGGTTTTGAAAATTTGTTTTCATGAGTGATGCTCTTTGATGAAGATATCCAACCTTGAAGTGATAAATGGCTTTCTTTCATATTCCCTTCGCTTGTAGAAAATATCCATTGCGGTCCCCCTTTGAGCCTAATTAATTTCTTTTCAATGAACCCTAATCAAGGATCACCCTCCACACTGGGGGGCAAAGGCAAAGAAGGATTAGCCTCGAGAGAAGAGGTTTGCATTCAAATGGAACATCCCAATAGTAATGAGTAAGGGGCATTGAGTCCACTCCATCAAGAAATTCAAAAAAAGAAAGAAAGAAGAAAAAAATCAATAAAAGGAAATGAAAGTGAAAATGAAAATTGAAAAAAGAAAGTAAAAGGAAAAACGAAGATATAAGATGGAGCAAATAACAATTAGTAAGTATGATAAGATCCTTAGCACGACACATATGATCCTTGATTCAAATACCCTCAATTGTATTTTTGAGTCTTCATATCCTTTCTTTGGCAACTCAGAACCATAACCTACATTACGTACCTAATAAAAGTCCATCTTTGATCAAGTGAGGACATTCGAGAAGAGATTTTTCCTCAACAAAAATAATAGTCCTTTTTGCAAATTGTTTTGGGTCAAAACTTTCAAAAAAAAAGTTTTTGGGTGAATTTGGGACTTTCAAGTGCATAAAAAAAAGAAAAAGAAAAGAAAAAGAAAAAAAGAAAGAAAAAAAAAAAAGAAGCTCTATGGTGAAAACCCGAAAGGGCAGTCTAGAGCAAGGATGGGGATTCTAGGAGCCACCCAAAGCTTCGATAAGGAAACAAGACGAAGGAAATAATAAACAAGGGGTGGAAAAGAATAAGATGAATAGACAATTTCGGATTGAAAACCTGCAAAGAAACAGTTCAAATTGGAAAAGCACAACCAGTGGAGAACATACTTCAAGAACATCTCTTAAGGTCGAAAGGGTAAGTGTCTGATCCAGACTGAGTCGGGAAGAGCAACACCAAAACGTGGTTTGAGAATCCTTTGGCAGCATCACCAAATCGTCGTCAGAGTATTCATCGTCATGAGGCACTACTTTTCTTATATATATGTATCTATTATCTATATATTCTGGAGAAATATAGATATTTCTTAGTAATAATTGCTTTTGAAAACTTGCATTTTATTTCATCACTTATCATAAAGGGCAAACATACATGCAACTGTTCACAAAAACATTCAAAATAGGGATTGGAAGAAGTAAACGATCAAGAGAACCAAAAGTTAGAGCATATACTATTCAAAAAGAAAATGGGGCATAAGACATGCAAAGAAGGACAAACTGGGGGGCAAGGTAGGAAATGAGGACGGAGGAATAAAGCTTGCTGAAAGTGGTTAGTTCAAGATACAACAACTTAGAGGGATGACAGGTGCTAAGACAAAGGATTGATGAAGCACATTTGGGAACTATGCGGAGCCGTGAACCCAGAATCAAAGGAAATTCATAACACATCATGCATACACCTTGCATTACCATGCATTGGCATTACATCATGGTGCATTTTAATTGGCATTAAAGCATACTTTTCAGGGCAGGTTCTCCTAAGGAAAGATTCCAACAATCAGAATTCATCACAAGAACAAATTGTTCAAAGAAGTCTTCAGATGCTTAAGTTAATTTCCAAGTTACTCAAGATGACCCGGGGCAGGTCATTCAGTTGATTGACCCAGGGCGGTCTCCATTCAGTAAATTTCAATTGACCCAGGGTGGTCTGTCTTCAGTTAATCGATCCAGGGTGATTTTCCTCAGTTACATGACCTAGGATGGTCTTTTAGTTAGTTTCATATTGATTCAGGGCGATCTTTCTTCAGTTAATTTCAATTGGTCCAGGGCGATCATTCTGCAATTTACTTCAATAATCCAGGGTGATCTTTCTTAGATTCTCCAATTATTCAATGCTCCAATCCTTCAACTATTCAATACTCTAATGACCCAGGGTGGTCTTTTTAGTTCAGTTCGGAATGACCCAGGGTGGTCCTTCTTCAGTTAGAGTCGGAATGATCAAGGGTGGTCGTTCTTCAGTTTATTTTAGTTGACTGAGGGTGTTCTTCCTTCAGTTAGCGTCGGAATGATCGAGTGTGGTAGTTCTTCAGCTCGGTTTAGAATGATCTAGGGCGATCATTCTTCAGTTACTTATTCTAGAATGGTCTTTCTCAAGCTATTTTCTAGTAGTCCAGGGCGGTCTTTACTCAAGATTTCAAATCACTTGTCTTCTGGAAGTTCTTAAAGTTTTCCCATAAAATAGGTGTATACGTCTTTGCGCCCTTTCTAACTCTCAAAAATATTCAAAGTACTCTTTTGCGCACTTCCTGACAGTTAGAAAGCTCGCAAAGAGGGGCAGCTGTAGACACCTATTTTTGGCACGTATCCTTTAATTTAAAGTATTTGTTACTTTATTTTGCATTTAGGGTCATTTACATGATTTTCCTAATGCACTTCGGCGTTTAGATAATTTAGTAGAATGTTTACACTTACACTTATTTTACTAGTGAGTATTTACCCTTTATTTGAAAGAAAGAGAGGGAAATTAGAAAATATTAAAAAAAAAGAGAGCAGTTTTATTTTTCATTAATTAATCTTCCTCTTAATTCCATTTTAGTTAGTCTTTTATTCCCTTTCATTACTTTTTGTTTTGGGCCCTTTCATTTTTGTTGATGAATCATTTCTTGTTTGGGCCTTAGTTGACCATTTGGGCACATTAAGCTCACTCTTGGGCTAGTGTGGAAAGGAAAGCCATTTCTTTTGATTTTATCACAAAATAAAAGAAGGATTATGTTTCTTTCAATTTTTGCATATTTGTTTACAAACTTCAAAATAGTAGGACTTTACATATTAGTCATGTTAAAATAGAATAACTCCAAGCTCCAATTGGAGACCATGTGATTCCATTTTATTTTCCTTTCCCC